>JBAMNC010001163.1:0-157500 GCA_037902135.1 Cetoscarus ocellatus
CCCAAAAAGTCATGTTTGAGCATATTTTTTTTCGGAGTCCGAAATGGAAAAAAAGTCATAGGTTAGCCTTAGTGTTTTTTCAGATCCTGAGCTGACAGAAAACGGCTTATAAGTCCATTTTCAAGCCAAATATCACCAAACCGTCTGCACTAGCATGTTTTTTGGCCTGTTTTACACCCAAAAAGTCATGTTTGAGCATATTTTTTTTCGGAGTCCGAAATGGAAAAAAAGTCATAGGTTAGCCTTAGTGTTTTTTCAGACCCTGAGCTGACAGAAAACGGCTTATAAGTCCATTTTCAAGCCAAATATCACCAAACCGTCTGCACTAGCATGTTTTTTGGCCTGTTTTACACCCAAAAAGTCATGTTTGAGCATATTTTTTTTCCGGAGTCCAAAATGGTCAAAAAGTCATAGGTTAGCCTTAGTGTTGTTTCAGATCCTGAGCTGACAGAAAACGGCTTATAAGTCCATTTTCAAGCCAAATATCACCAAACCGTCTGCACTAGCATGTTTTTTGGCCTGTTTTACACCCAAAAAGTCATGTTTGAGCATATTTTTTTTCGGAGTCCAAAATGTTCAAAAAGTCATATGTTAGCCTTAGTGTTGTTTCAGATCCTGAGCTGACAGAAAACGGCTTATAAGTCCATTTTCAAGCCAAATATCACCAAACCGTCTGCACTAGCATGTTTTTTGGCCTGTTTTACACCCAAAAAGTCATGTTTGAGCATATTTTTTTTCGGAGTCTGAAATCAAAAAAATGTCATAGGTTAGCCTTAGTGTTGTTTCAGATCCTCAGCTGACAGGAAAAGGCTTATAAGTCCATTTTCAAGCCAAATATCACCAAACCATCTGCACTAACATGTTTTTTGGCCTGTTTTACACCCAAAAAGTCATGTTTAAGCATATTTTTTTTCTGTGTGCGAAATCGAAAAAAAGTCATAGGTTAGCCTTAGTGTTTTTTCAGACCCTGAGCTGACAGAAAACGGCTTATAAGTCCATTTTCAAGCCAAATATCACCAAACCGTCTGCACTAGCATGTTTTTTGGCCTGTTTTACACCCAAAAAGTCATGTTTGAGCATATTTTTTTTCGGAGTCGGAAATCACAAAAAAGTCATAGGTTAGCCTTAGTGTTTTTTCAGACCCTGAGCTGACAGAAAACGGCTTATAAGTCCATTTTCAAGCCAAATATCACCAAACCGTCTGCACTAGCATGTTTTTTGGCCATTTTTACACCCAAAAAGTCATGTTTGAGCATATTTTTTTTCGGAGTCTGAAATCAAATAAATGTCATAGGTTAGCCTTAGTGTTGTTTCAGATCCTGAGCTGACAGGAAAAGGCTTATAAGTCCATTTTCAAGACAAATATCACCAAACCGTCTGCACTAGCATGTTTTTTGGCCTGTTTTACACCCAAAAAGTCATGTTTGAGCATATTTTTTTTCGGAGTCCGAAATCGAAAAAAAAGTCATAGGTTAGCCTTAGTGTTTTTTCAGACCCTGAGCTGACAGAAAATGGCTTATAAGTCCATTTTCAAGACAAATATCACCAAACCGTCTGCACTAGCATGTTTTTTGGCCTGTTTTACACCCAAAAAGTCATGTTTGAGCATATTTTTTTTCGGAGTCTGAAATCAAATAAATGTCATAGGTTAGCCTTAGTGTTGTTTCAGATCCTGAGCTGACAGAAAAAGGCTTATAAGTCCATTTTCAAGCCAAATATCACCAAACCGTCTGCACTAGCATGTTTTTTGGCCTGTTTTACACCCAAAAAGTCATGTTTGAGCATATCTTTTTCGGAGTCCAAAACGTTGTAAAAAAGCCATATGTTAGCCTTAGTGTTGTTTCAGACCCTGAGCTGACAGAAAACGGCTTATAAGTCCATTTTCAAGCCAAATATCACCAAACCGTCTGCACTAGCATGTTTTTTGGCCTGTTTTACACCCAAAAAGTCATGTTTGAGCATATTTTTTTTCGGTGTGCGAAATCGAAAAAAAGTCATAGGTTAGCCTTAGTGTTTTTTCAGACCCTGAGCTGACAGAAAACGGCTTATAAGTCCATTTTCAAGCCAAATATCACCAAACCGTCTGCACTAGCATGTTTTTTGGCCTGTTTTACACCCAAAAAGTCATGTTTAAGCATATTTTTTTTCTGTGTGCGAAATCGAAAAAAAGTCATAGGTTAGCCTTAGTGTTTTTTCAGACCCTGAGCTGACAGAAAACGGCTTATAAGTCCATTTTCAAGCCAAATATCACCAAACCGTCTGCACTAGCATGTTTTTTGGCCTGTTTTACACCCAAAAAGTCATGTTCGAGTATATTTTTTTTCGGAGTCCGAAATGGAAAAAAAGTCATAGGTTAGCCTTAGTGTTTTTTCAGACCCTGAGCTGACAGAAAACGGCTTATAAGTCCATTTTCAAGCCAAATATCACCAAACCGTCTGCACTAGCATGTTTTTTGGCCTGTTTTACACCCAAAAAGTCATGTTTGAGCATATTTTTTTTAGGAGTCCGAAATCACAAAAAAGTCATCGGTTAGCCTTAGTGTTTTTTCAGACCCTGAGCTGACAGAAAACGGCTTATAAGTCCATTTTCAAGCCAAATATCACCAAACCGTCTGCACTAGCATGTTTTTTGGCCTGTTTTACACCCAAAAAGTCATGTTTGAGCATATTTTTTTTCGGTGTGCGAAATCGAAAAAAAGTCATAGGTTAGCCTTAGTGTTTTTTCAGACCCTGAGCTGACAGAAAACGGCTTATAAGTCCATTTTCAAGCCAAATATCACCAAACCGTCTGCACTAGCATGTTTTTTGGCCTGTTTTACACCCAAAAAGTCATGTTTAAGCATATTTTTTTTCTGTGTGCGAAATCGAAAAAAAGTCATAGGTTAGCCTTAGTGTTTTTTCAGATCCTGAGCTGACAGAAAACGGCTTATAAGTCCATTTTCAAGCCAAATATCACCAAACCGTCTGCACTAGCATGTTTTTTGGCCTGTTTTACACCCAAAAAGTCATGTTTGAGCATATTTTTTTTAGGAGTCCGAAATCACAAAAAAGTCATCGGTTAGCCTTAGTGTTTTTTCAGACCCTGAGCTGACAGAAAACGGCTTATAAGTCCATTTTCAAGCCAAATATCACCAAACCGTCTGCACTAGCATGTTTTTTGGCCTGTTTTACACCCAAAAAGTCATGTTTGAGCATAATTTTTTTCGGAGTCTGAAATCAAATAAATGTCATAGGTTAGCCTTAGTGTTGTTTCAGATCCTGAGCTGACAGGAAAAGGCTTATAAGTCCATTTTCAAGCCAAATATCACCAAACCGTCTGCACTAGCATGTTTTACACCCAAAAAGTCATGTTTGAGCATATCTTTTTCGGAGTCCAAAACGTTCAAAAAGTCATATGTTAGCCTTAGTGTTGTTTCAGACCCTGAGCTGACAGAAAACGGCTTATAAGTCCATTTTCAAGCCAAATATCACCAAACCGTCTGCACTTGCATGTTTTTTGGCCTGTTTTACACCCAAAAAGTCATGTTTGAGCATATTTTTTTTCGGAGTCCGAAATCGAAAAAAAGTCATAGGTTAGCCTTAGTGTTGTTTCAGATCCTGAGCTGACAGAAAACGGCTTATAAGTCCATTTTCAAGCCAAATATCACCAAACCGTCTGCACTAGCATGTTTTTTGGCCTGTTTTACACCCAAAAAGTCATGTTTGAGCATATTTTTTTTCGGAGTCCAAAATGGTCAAAAAGTCATATGTTAGCCTTAGTGTTGTTTCAGATCCTGAACTGACAGAAAACGGCTTATAAGTCCATTTTCAAGCCAAATATCACCAAACCGTCTGCACTAGCATGTTTTTTGGCCTGTTTTACACCCAAAAAGTCATGTTTGAGCATATTTTTTTTCGGAGTCTGAAATCAAATAAATGTCATAGGTTAGCCTTAGTGTTGTTTCAGATCCTGAGCTGACAGGAAAAGGCTTATAAGTCCATTTTCAAGCCAAATATCACCAAACCGTCTGCACTAGCATGTTTTTTGGCCTGTTTTACACCCAAAAAGTCATGTTTGAGCATATTTTTTTTCGGAGTCTGAAATCAAATAAATGTCATAGGTTAACCTTAGTGTTGTTTCAGATCCTGAGCTGACAGGAAAAGGCTTATAAGTCCATTTTCAAGCCAAATATCACCAAACCGTCTGCACTAGCATGTTTTTTGGCCTGTTTTACACCCAAAAAGTCATGTTTGAGCATATCTTTTTCTGAGTCCAAAACGTTCAAAAAGTCATATGTTAGCCTTAGTGTTGTTTCAGACCCTGAGCTGACAGAAAACGGCTTATAAGTCCATTTTCAAGCCAAATATCACCAAACCGTCTGCACTAGCATGTTTTTTGGCCTGTTTTACACCCAAAAAGTCATGTTTGAGCATATTTTTTTTCGGAGTCCGAAATAAAAAAAAAAGTCATAGGTTAGCCTTAGTGTTTTTTTAGACCCTGAGCTGACAGGAAAAGGCTTATAAGTCCATTTTCAAGCCAAATATCACCAAACCGTCTGCACTAGCATGTTTTTTGGCCTGTTTTACACCCAAAAAGTCATGTTTGAGCATATTTTTTTTCGGAGTCTGAAATCAAATAAATGTCATAGGTTAGCCTTAGTGTTGTTTCAGATCCTGAGCTGACAGGAAAAGGCTTATAAGTCCATTTTCAAGCCAAATATCACCAAACCGTCTGCACTAGCATGTTTTTTGGCCTGTTTTACACCCAAAAAGTCATGTTTGAGCATATCTTTTTCGGAGTCCAAAACATTCAAAAAGTCATATGTTAGCCTTAGTGTTGTTTCAGACCCTGAGCTGACAGAAAACGGCTTATAAGTCCATTTTCAAGCCAAATATCACCAAACCGTCTGCACTAGCATGTTTTTTGGCCTGTTTTACACCCAAAAAGTCATGTTTGAGCATATTTTTTTTCGGAGTCCGAAATCGAACAAAAGTCATAGGTTAGCCTTAGTGTTGTTTCAGATCCTGAGCTGACAGAAAATGGCTTATAAGTCCATTTTCAAGCCAAATATCACCAAACCGTCTGCACTAGCATGTTTTTTGGCCTTTTTTTTACACCCAAAAAGTCATGTTCGAGCATATTTTTTTTCGGAGTCCGAAATCGAAAAAAAGTCATAGGTTAGCCTTAGTGTTTTTTCAGACCCTGAGCTGACAGAAAACGGCTTATAAGTCCATTTTCAAGCCAAATATCACCAAACCGTCTGCACTAGCATGTTTTTTGGCCTGTTTAACACCCAAAAAGTCATGTTCGACCTATATTTTTTTTCGAAGTCCGAAATGGAAAAAAAGTCATAGGTTAGCCTTAGTGTTTTTTCAGACCCTGAGCTGACAGAAAACGGCTTATAAGTCCATTTTCAAGCCAAATATCACCAAACCGTCTGCACTAGCATGTTTTTTGGCCTGTTTTACACCCAAAAAATCATGTTTGAGCATATTTTTTTTCGGAGTCCAAAATGGTCAAAAAGTCATAGGTTAGCCTTAGTGTTGTTTCAGATCCTGAGCTGACAGGAAAAGGCTTATAAGTCCATTTTCAAGACAAATATCACCAAACCGTCTGCACTAGCATGTTTTTTGGCCATTTTTACACCCAAAAAGTCATGTTTGAGCATATTTTTTTTCGGAGTCTGAAATCAAATAAATGTCATAGGTTAGCCTTAGTGTTGTTTCAGATCCTGAGCTGACAGGAAAAGGCTTATAAGTCCATTTTCAAGCCAAATATCACCAAACCGTCTGCACTAGCATGTTTTTTGGCCTGTTTTACACCCAAAAAGTCATGTTTGAGCATATTTTTTTTCGGAGTCCAAAATCGAAAAAAAAGTCATAGGTTAGCCTTAGTGTTTTTTTAGACCCTGAGCTGACAGAAAACGGCTTATAAGTCCATTTTCAAGCCAAATATCACCAAACCGTCTGCACTAGCATGTTTTTTGGCCTGTTTTACACCCAAAAAGTCATGTTTGAGCATATTTTTTTTCGGAGTCTGAAATCAAATAAATGTCATAGGTTAGCCTTAGTGTTGTTTCAGATCCTGAGCTGACAGGAAAAGGCTTATAAGTCCATTTTCAAGCCAAATATCACCAAACCGTCTGCACTAGCATGTTTTTTGGCCTGTTTTACACCCAAAAAGTCATGTTTGAGCATATCTTTTTCGGAGTCCAAAACGTTCAAAAAGTCATATGTTAGCCTTAGTGTTGTTTCAGACCCTGAGCTGACAGAAAACGGCTTATAAGTCCATTTTCAAGCCAAATATCACCAAACCGTCTGCACTAGCATGTTTTTTGGCCTGTTTTACACCCAAAAAGTCATGTTTGAGCATATTTTTTTTCGGAGTCTGAAATCAAATAAATGTCATAGGTTAGCCTTAGTGTTGTTTCAGATCCTGAGCTGACAGGAAAAGGCTTATAAGTCCATTTTCAAGACAAATATCACCAAACCGTCTGCACTAGCATGTTTTTTGGCCTGTTTTACACCCAAAAAGTCATGTTTGAGCGTATCTTTTTCGGAGTCCAAAACGTTCAAAAAGTCATATGTTAGCCTTAGTGTTGTTTCAGACCCTGAGCTGACAGAAAACGGCTTATAAGTCCATTTTCAAGACAAATATCACCAAACCGTCTGCACTAGCATGTTTTTTGGCCTGTTTTACACCCAAAAAGTCATGTTTGAGCATATTTTTTTTCGGAGTCCGAAATCGAAAAAAAGTCATAGGTTAGCCTTAGTGTTGTTTCAGACCCTGAGCTGACAGAAAATGGCTTATAAGTCCATTTTCAAGCCAAATATCACCAAACCGTCTGCACTAGCATGTTTTTTGGCCTGTTTTACACCCAAAAAGTCATGTTCGAGCATTTTTTTTTTCGGAGTCCGAAATCGAAAAAAAGTCATAGGTTAGCCTTAGTGTTTTTTCAGATCCTGAGCTGACAGAAAACGGCTTATAAGTCCATTTTCAAGACAAATATCACCAAACCGTCTGCACTAGCATGTTTTTTGGCCTGTTTTACACCCAAAAAGTCGTGTTCGAGCATATTTTTTTTCGGAGTCCGAAATGGAAAAAAAGTCATAGGTTAGCCTTAGTGTTTTTTCAGACCCTGAGCTGACAGAAAACGGCTTATAAGTCCATTTTCAAGCCAAATATCACCAAACCGTCTGCACTAGCATGTTTTTTGGCCTGTTTTACACCCAAAAAGTCATGTTTGAGCATATTTTTTTTCCGGAGTCCAAAATGGTCAAAAAGTCATAGGTTAGCCTTAGTGTTGTTTCAGATCCTGAGCTGACAGAAAACGGCTTATAAGTCCATTTTCAAACCAAATATCACCAAACCGTCTGCACTAGCATGTTTTTTGGCCTGTTTTACGCCCAAAAAGTCATGTTTGAGCATATTTTTTTTCGTAGTCCAAAATGGTCAAAAAGTCATATGTTAGCCTTCGTGTTGTTTCAGATCCTGAGCTGACAGAAAACGGCTTATAAGTCCATTTTCAAGCCAAATATCACCAAACCGTCTGCACTAGCATGTTTTTTGGCCTGTTTTACACCCAAAAAGTCATGTTTGAGCATATTTTTTTTCGGAGTCTGAAATCAAAAAAATGTCATAGGTTAGCCTTAGTGTTGTTTCAGATCCTCAGCTGAAAGGAAAAGGCTTATAAGTCCATTTTCAAGACAAATATCACCAAACCGTCTGCACTAGCATGTTTTTTGGCCTGTTTTACACCCAAAAAGTCATGTTTGAGCATATTTTTTTTCGGAGTCCGAAATCGAAAAAAAAGTCATAGGTTAGCCTTAGTGTTTTTTCAGACCCTGAGCTGACAGAAAACGGCTTATAAGTCCATTTTCAAGCCAAATATCACCAAACCATATGCACTAGCATGTTTTTTGGCCTGTTTTACACCCAAAAAGTCATGTTTGAGCATATTTTTTTTCGGAGTCGGAAATCGAAAAAAAGGTCATAGGTTAGCCTTAGTGTTGTTTCAGACCCTGAGCTGACAGAAAACGGCTTATAAGTCCATTTTCAAGCCAAATATCACCAAACCGTCTGCACTAGCATGTTTTTTGGCCTGTTTTACACGCAAAAAGTCATGTTTGAGCATATTTTTTTTCGGAGTCGGAAATCGAAAAAAAGTCATAGATTAGCCTTAGTATTGTTTCAGACCCTGAGCTGACAGAAAAAGGCTTATAAGTCCATTTTCAAGACAAATATCACCAAACCGTCTGCACTAGCATGTTTTTTGGCCTGTTTTACACCCAAAAAGTCATGTTTGAGCATATTTTTTTTGGAGTCGGAAATGGAAAAAAAAGTCATAGGTTAGCCTTAGTGTTTTTTCAGACCCTGAGCTGACAGAAAACGGCTTATAAGTCCATTTTCAAGACAAATATCACCAAACCGTCTGCACTAGCATGTTTTTTGGCCTGTTTTACACCCAAAAAGTCATGTTCGAGCATATTTTTTTTCGGAGTCGGAAATGGAAAAAAAGTCATAGGTTAGCCATAGTGTTGTTTCAGACCCTGAGCTGACAGAAAACGGCTTATAAGTCCATTTTCAAGCCAAATATCACCAAACCGTCTGCACTAGCATGTTTTTTGGCCTGTTTTACACCCAAAAAGTCATGTTTGAGCATATTTTTTTTCGGAGTCCAAAATGGTCAAAAAGTCATATGTTAGCCTTCATGTTGTTTCAGATCCTGAGCTGACAGAAAACGGCTTATAAGTCCATTTTCAAGCCAAATATCACCAAACCGTCTGCACTAGCATGTTTTTTGGCCTGTTTTACACCCAAAAAGTCATGTTTGAGCATATTTTTTTTCGGAGTCCGAAATCGAAAAAAAAGTCATAGGTTAGCCTTAGTGTTTTTTTAGACCCTGAGCTGACAGAAAACGGCTTATAAGTCCATTTTCAAGACAAATATCACCAAACCGTCTGCACTAGCATGTTTTTTGGCCTGTTTTACACCCAAAAAGTCATGTTTGAGCATATTTTTTTTCGGAGTCTGAAATCAAATAAATGTCATAGGTTAGCCTTAGTGTTGTTTCAGATCCTGAGCTGACAGGAAAAGGCTTATAAGTCCATTTTCAAGACAAATCTCACCAAACCGTCTGCACTAGCATGTTTTTTGGCCTGTTTTACACCCAAAAAGTCATGTTTGAGCATATCTTTTTCGGAGTCCAAAACGTTCAAAAAGTCATATGTTAGCCTTAGTGTTGTTTCAGACCCTGAGCTGACAGAAAACGGCTTATAAGTCCATTTTCAAGCCAAATATCACCAAACCGTCTGCACTAGCATGTTTTTTGGCCTGTTTTACACCCAAAAAGTCATGTTTGAGCATATTTTTTTTCGGAGTCTGAAATCAAATAAATGTCATAGGTTAGCCTTAGTGTTGTTTCAGATCCTCAGCTGACAGGAAAAGGCTTATAAGTCCATTTTCAAGCCAAATATCACCAAACCATCTGCACTAGCATGTTTTTTGGCCTGTTTTACACCCAAAAAGTCATGTTTGAGCGTATCTTTTTCGGAGTCCAAAACGTTCAAAAAGTCATATGTTAGCCTTAGTGTTGTTTCAGACCCTGAGCTGACAGAAAACGGCTTATAAGTCCATTTTCAAGACAAATATCACCAAACCGTCTGCACTAGCATGTTTTTTGGCCTGTTTTACACCCAAAAAGTCATGTTTGAGCATATTTTTTTTCGGAGTCCGAAATCGAAAAAAAAGTCATAGGTTAGCCTTAGTGTTTTTTCAGACCCTGAGCTGACAGAAAACGGCTTATAAGTCCATTTTCAAGCCAAATATCACCAAACCGTCTGCACTAGCATGTTTTTTGGCCTGTTTTACACCCAAAAAGTCATGTTTGAGCATATTTTTTTTCGGAGTCGGAAATCGAAAAAAAGGTCATAGGTTAGCCTTAGTGTTGTTTCAGACCCTGAGCTGACAGAAAACGGCTTATAAGTCCATTTTCAAGCCAAATATCACCAAACCGTCTGCACTAGCATGTTTTTTGGCCTGTTTTACACCCAAAAAGTCATGTTTGAGCATATTTTTTTTCCGGAGTCCAAAATGGTCAAAAAGTCATAGGTTAGCCTTAGTGTTGTTTCAGATCCTGAGCTGACAGAAAACGGCTTATAAGTCCATTTTCAAGCCAAATATCACCAAACCGTCTGCACTAGCATGTTTTTTGGCCTGTTTTACGCCCAAAAAGTCATGTTTGAGCATATTTTTTTTCGTAGTCCAAAATGGTCAAAAAGTCATATGTTAGCCTTCGTGTTGTTTCAGATCCTGAGCTGACAGAAAACGGCTTATAAGTCCATTTTCAAGCCAAATATCACCAAACCGTCTGCACTAGCATGTTTTTTGGCCTGTTTTACACCCAAAAAGTCATGTTTGAGCATATTTTTTTTCGGAGTCTGAAATCAAAAAAATGTCATAGGTTAGCCTTAGTGTTGTTTCAGATCCTCAGCTGACAGGAAAAGGCTTATAAGTCCATTTTCAAGACAAATATCACCAAACCGTCTGCACTAGCATGTTTTATGGCCTGTTTTACACCCAAAAAGTCATGTTTGAGCATATTTTTTTTCGGAGTCCGAAATCGAAAAAAAAGTCATAGGTTAGCCTTAGTGTTTTTTCAGACCCTGAGCTGACAGAAAACGGCTTATAAGTCCATTTTCAAGCCAAATATCACCAAACCGTCTGCATTAGCATGTTTTTTGGCCTGTTTTACACCCAAAAAGTCATGTTTGAGCATATTTTTTTTCGGAGTCGGAAATCGAAAAAAAGGTCATAGGTTAGCCTTAGTGTTGTTTCAGACCCTGAGCTGACAGAAAACGGCTTATAAGTCAATTTTCAAGCCAAATATCACCAAACCGTCTGCACTAGCATGTTTTTTGGCCTGTTTTACACGCAAAAAGTCATGTTTGAGCATATTTTTTTTCGGAGTCGGAAATCGAAAAAAAGTCATAGATTAGTCTTAGTATTGTTTCAGACCCTGAGCTGACAGAAAAAGGCTTATAAGTCCATTTTCAAGACAAATATCACCAAACCGTCTGCACTAGCATGTTTTTTGGCCTGTTTTACACCCAAAAAGTCATGTTTGAGCATATTTTTTTTCGGAGTCGGAAATGGAAAAAAAAGTCATAGGTTAGCCTTAGTGTTTTTTCAGACCCTGAGCTGACAGAAAACGGCTTATAAGTCAATTTTCAAGACAAATATCACCAAACCGTCTGCACTAGCATGTTTTTTGGCCTGTTTTACACCCAAAAAGTCATGTTCGAGCATATTTTTTTTCCGGAGTCCAAAATGGAAAAAAAGTCATAGGTTAGCCATAGTGTTGTTTCAGACCCTGAGCTGACAGAAAACGGCTTATAAGTCCATTTTCAAGCCAAATATCACCAAACCGTCTGCACTAGCATGTTTTTTGGCCTGTTTTACACCCAAAAAGTCATGTTTGAGCATATTTTTTTTCGGAGTCCAAAATGGTCAAAAAGTCATATGTTAGCCTTCATGTTGTTTCAGATCCTGAGCTGACAGAAAACGGCTTATAAGTCCATTTTCAAGCCAAATATCACCAAACCGTCTGCACTAGCATGTTTTTTGGCCTGTTTTACACCCAAAAAGTCATGTTTGAGCATATTTTTTTTCAGAGTCTGAAATCAAAAAAATGTCATAGGTTAGCCTTAGTGTTGTTTCAGATCCTCAGCTGACAGGAAAAGGCTTATAAGTCCATTTTCAAGCCAAATATCACCAAACCGTCTGCACTAGCATGTTTTTTGGCCTGTTAAACACCCAAAAAGTCATGTTTGAGCATATTTTTTTTCGGAGTCGGAAATCGAAAAAAAGTCATAGGTAAGCCTTAGTGTTGTTTCAGATCCTGAGCTGACAGAAAAAGGCTTATAAGTCCATTTTCAAGACAAATATCACCAAACCGTCTGCACTAGCATGTTTTTTGGCCTGTTTTACACCCAAAAAGTCATGTTTGAGCATATTTTTTTCGGAGTCCGAAATGGAAAAAAAGTCATAGGTTAGCCTTAGTGTTTTTTCAGACCCTCAGCTGACAGAAAACGGCTTATAAGTCCATTTTCAAGCCAAATATCACCAAACCGTCTGCACTAGCATGTTTTTTGGCCTGTTTTACACCCAAAAAGTCATGTTTGAGCATATTTTTTTTCGGAGTCCGAAATCAAAAAAATGTCATAGGTTAGCCTTAGTGTTGTTTCAGATCCTGAGCTGACAGAAAACGGCTTATAAGTCCATTTTCAAGCCAAATATCACCAAACCGTCTGCACTAGCATGTTTTTTGGCCTGTTAAACACCCAAAAAGTCATGTTTGAGCATATTTTTTTTCGGAGTCTGAAATCAAATAAATGTCATAGGTTAGCCTTAGTGTTGTTTCAGATCCTGAGCTGACAGGAAAAGGCTTATAAGTCCATTTTCAAGACAAATATCACCAAACCATCTGCACTAGCATGTTTTTTGGCCTGTTTTACACCCAAAAAGTCATGTTTGAGCGTATCTTTTTCGGAGTCCAAAACGTTCAAAAAGTCATATGTTAGCCTTAGTGTTGTTTCAGACCCTGAGCTGACAGAAAACGGCTTATAAGTCCATTTTCAAGCCAAATATCACCAAACCGTCTGCACTAGCATGTTTTTTGGCCTGTTTTACACCCAAAAAGTCATGTTTGAGCATATTTTTTTTCGGAGTCCGAAATCGAAAAAAAGTCATAGGTTAGCCTTAGTGTTGTTTCAGACCCTGAGCTGACAGAAAATGGCTTATAAGTCCATTTTCAAGCCAAATATCACCAAACCGTCTGCACTAGCATGTTTTTTGGCCTGTTTTACACCCAAAAAGTCATGTTCGAGCATATTTTTTTTCGGAGTCCGAAATCGAAAAAAAGTCATAGGTTAGCCTTAGTGTTTTTTCAGATCCTGAGCTGACAGAAAACGGCTTATAAGTCCATTTTCAAGACAAATATCACCAAACCGTCTGCACTAGCATGTTTTTTGGCCTGTTTTACACCCAAAAAGTCATGTTCGAGCATATTTTTTTTCGGAGTCCGAAATGGAAAAAAAGTCATAGGTTAGCCTTAGTGTTTTTTCAGACCCTGAGCTGACAGAAAACGGCTTATAAGTCCATTTTCAAGCCAAATATCACCAAACCGTCTGCACTAGCATGTTTTTTGGCCTGTTTTACGCCCAAAAAGTCATGTTTGAGCATATTTTTTTTCGTAGTCCAAAATGGTCAAAAAGTCATATGTTAGCCTTCGTGTTGTTTCAGATCCTGAGCTGACAGAAAACGGCTTATAAGTCCATTTTCAAGCCAAATATCACCAAACCGTCTGCACTAGCATGTTTTTTGGCCTGTTTTACACCCAAAAAGTCATGTTTGAGCATATTTTTTTTCGGAGTCTGAAATCAAAAAAATGTCATAGGTTAGCCTTAGTGTTGTTTCAGATCCTCAGCTGACAGGAAAAGGCTTATAAGTCCATTTTCAAGACAAATATCACCAAACCGTCTGCACTAGCATGTTTTATGGCCTGTTTTACACCCAAAAAGTCATGTTTGAGCATATTTTTTTTCGGAGTCCGAAATCGAAAAAAAAGTCATAGGTTAGCCTTAGTGTTTTTTCAGACCCTGAGCTGACAGAAAACGGCTTATAAGTCCATTTTCAAGCCAAATATCACCAAACCGTCTGCACTAGCATGTTTTTTGGCCTGTTTTACACCCAAAAAGTCATGTTTGAGCATATTTTTTTTCGGAGTCGGAAATCGAAAAAAAGGTCATAGGTTAGTCTTAGTGTTGTTTCAGACCCTGAGCTGACAGAAAACTGCTTATAAGTCAATTTTCAAGCCAAATATCACCAAACCGTCTGCACTAGCATGTTTTTTGGCCTGTTTTACACGCAAAAAGTCATGTTTGAGCATATTTTTTTTCGGAGTCGGAAATCGAAAAAAAGTCATAGATTAGCCTTAGTATTGTTTCAGACCCTGAGCTGACAGAAAACGGCTTATAAGTCCATTTTCAAGACAAATATCACCAAACCGTCTGCACTAGCATGTTTTTTGGCCTGTTTTACACCCAAAAAGTCATGTTTGAGCATATTTTTTTTCGGAGTCGGAAATGGAAAAAAAAGTCATAGGTTAGCCTTAGTGTTTTTTCAGACCCTGAGCTGACAGAAAACGGCTTATAAGTCAATTTTCAAGACAAATATCACCAAACCGTCTGCACTAGCATGTTTTTTGGCCTGTTTTACACCCAAAAAGTCATGTTCGAGCATATTTTTTTTCGGAGTCGGAAATGGAAAAAAGTCATAGGTTAGCCATAGTGTTTTTTCAGACCCTGAGCTGACAGAAAACGGCTTATAAGTCCATTTTCAAGCCAAATATCACCAAACCGTCTGCACTAGCATGTTTTTTGGCCTGTTTTACACCCAAAAAGTCATGTTTGAGCATATTTTTTTTCGGAGTCCAAAATGGTCAAAAAGTCATATGTTAGCCTTCATGTTGTTTCAGATCCTGAGCTGACAGAAAACGGCTTATAAGTCCATTTTCAAGCCAAATATCACCAAACCGTCTGCACTAGCATGTTTTTTGGCCTGTTTTACACCCAAAAAGTCATGTTTGAGCATATTTTTTTTCAGAGTCTGAAATCAAAAAAATGTCATAGGTTAGCCTTAGTGTTGTTTCAGATCCTCAGCTGACAGGAAAAGGCTTATAAGTCCATTTTCAAGCCAAATATCACCAAAACCGTCTGCACTAGCATGTTTTTTGGCCTGTTAAACACCCGAAAAGTAATGTTTGAGCATATTTTTTTTCGGAGTCCGAAATCACAAAAAAGTCATAGGTTAGCCTTAGTGTTGTTTCAGATCCTGAGCTGACAGAAAAAGGCTTATAAGTCCATTTTCAAGACAAATATCACCAAACCGTCTGCACTAGCATGTTTTTTGGCCTGTTTTACACCCAAAAAGTCATGTTTGAGCATATTTTTTTCGGAGTCGGAAATGGAAAAAAAGTCATAGGTTAGCCTTAGTGTTTTTTCAGACCCTGAGCTGACAGAAAACGGCTTATAAGTCCATTTTCAAGCCAAATATCACCAAACCGTCTGCACTAGCATGTTTTTTGGCCTGTTTTACACCCAAAAAGTCATGTTTGAGCATATTTTTTTTCGGAGTCCGAAATCAAAAAAATGTCATAGGTTAGCCTTAGTGTTGTTTCAGATCCTGAGCTGACAGAAAACGGCTTATAAGTCCATTTTCAAGCCAAATATCACCAAACCGTCTGCACTAGCATGTTTTTTGGCCTGTTAAACACCCAAAAAGTCATGTTTGAGCATATTTTTTTTCGGAGTCGGAAATCGAAAAAAAGTCATAGGTAAGCCTTAGTGTTGTTTCAGATCCTGAGCTGACAGAAAAAGGCTTATAAGTCCATTTTCAAGACAAATATCACCAAACCGTCTGCACTAGCATGTTTTTTGGCCTGTTTTACACCCAAAAAGTCATGTTTGAGCATATTTTTTTTCGGGGTCAGAAATTGAAAAAAAGTCATAGGTTAGCCTTAGTGTTTTTTCAGACCCTGAGCTGACAGGAAAAGGCTTATAAGTCCATTTTCAAGCCAAATATCACCAAACCGTCTGCACTAGCATGTTTTTTTGGCCTGTTTAAAACCAAAAAGTCATGTTTGAGAATATTTTTTTTCGGAGTCCAAAATCGAAAAAAAGTCATATGTTAGCCTCAGTGTTTGTTCAGATCCTGAAATTCAGAGAAAAAGGCTTAACAGTCCATTTTCAAGCCAAATATGGTCAGGATTTGAAAAAACACTAAGGCCTCGACAAAAAATATGCTCAAACATGACTTTTTGGGTGTAAAACAGGCCAAAAACCATTTTTGTGCAGATGGTTTGGTCATATTTGGCTTCAAAATGGACTTCGAAGACTTTTTCTCTCAGCTCAGGATCTGAAAAAACACTATGGCTAACATATGACTTTTTTTGCTGTTTCGGACTCCGAAAAAAAATATGCTTAAACATGACTTTTTGGGTGAAAAGTATACGCAAGAAAGACCACTTCTTTAAACATTTTATTGATAAAATAATTACTGACTGAAACACCTTTTCTGACCATCAATTTATAAAATAATTAATAATAGACAAAATAGTTCTCAGTTTAACATACTAATGTAAAATAAGGACCCAGCAAACCCCTCAAAGAGCTGTGCTGGCCTTGTCCTGTTTCTGTACCAAAGCTCATGGAGGAAACAGTGAATTTAAGACCCGGTCTAAGTCGGACTAACAGGAGCAGCTGCTCTGGACCCTCTCCTCAAACTCCTCCAGCTCGTCCTCATGTGATGTTTTAAGGTGTATGACGTCAGAGTGCTCGACGGCCATCATAAACTGATTACCGAGCCTGTGAACTCATCTGTAAACCAGAGTGAAGTTACTTCCGCGTTGCCCGAGACGAGCCGAACATCTCACGGGACAGTCGGTGCGGTCCGTGTCGGAGAGGAACAAACAGGGACACAAAAACAGCGACAAACGTCCCCAAACTCACCGTGACCGTAACCCTGCCGCTCCGTCCGCGCGCTCACTCTCTCCTCAAACAGGATGTGCAGAGCACGCGCGCATCAAGAGTGAACCGTTAGATAAACATGGCCCTGATCGTCTGTGACTGGAGGGGGGCGGGGCTACCTCATTAAAGTGGAAAAATGATGCGAATTAGTCAAACTAATCAAAAAAAGTGGCTGCGAAAAGTAAAAAAAAAAAAATATAGCATTTAGCATGACTTTATGAAGTGAAATGAATGTATCCTACTGGCAGAAACAGAATAATCCTGATGTTTTCTCAGTAACAGTTCAGTGTACATTACCAGAAACAAACACCTACCAAAGAGTACAAGGACCACTGACTTTTTACATCTGTAAAAAAGTCATAATTCTGACTTCAATCTCAGACTTTACTGACTTTTTCCACATAGATTAAAAAATAATTTCAACCTCTAAACACACACACACGTATGTATATACATATATAAAATATATTATTTATGTGTGTGAGTGTGGTGCCCTAATGAATAGTTTACAAAATAAAATAATTTGTATTTGGCCTTTTGTACTGTAACAAAGCTCCAATTTCATAACTATTACCTTTGTCTGTTTATCAGTCAATTATAAATAATCAATTAAAAATTGAATTGTCATCTATGGTACATACTGTAGGTATTTATGTTTGTAATTTAGGCATGATTGCCAAACTTTTTATACCATTTTCCTTATTCCCCTTCTCTCTTTGTTCATGCCTGTTGGGGTTGACATCATGTGTTATGTTCAATAAAAGTGCATGCTGTAAATCTGGTTTTAAGTATCTCTACAACATTTTGAAACTAATGGATTGATTGTCATGTTTTTGCAATTTAAAGCAAATTAAAGTTATGTATATTTTATTTTAATGTGCTTTAAATAAACCTTTAGTTGAACATATAAACATATGCAGTATATATATTTGGATTTAATGTGTTTATTGATATAACGATTATAACAATTTATGTAATATCTTGTTATTGCTACTTCTCTATTTCCTCTTTTACTCTCATGTGTTAATACATCTTAGAATTTAATTTATTTGTAGTGTGTCTAATGCAGTTGCACACAGAAATATCATGTAATTTGAAGCTTTTTTCATGATTATGATGTTTTTTTTTTTAAGGGATTCTGTCTGTTTTGTGAAACTTCTGTGTAATCTCAAAAATAATTTGTACCTTCAATTTTTTTTTAATTGTGATCAAATCTGTGGGGATTACCTCAGAACTGTATCACCTGGTGGTTTCCAGGACGACAGGAAAGCGAAAACTATTATTACGTCACCGTCAGAGCGCTTGAACTGCTGGACCTTCAAAATAAAAGCATATATCATATAATTTTTTTCAGTGCGTATTGTGTAATGTGTCAAGTCCTTTAGTTTTAACAGATATTAAAATTTTAAGCCTGCTCGGGTTAAAATATTTATAATTTGTGCCTCCAAATATTACAGACAGGATGTGTCAGCTCTTATTCTGAAATCACATATGAAGAGAGCTCTTTGGAAAATGAAAGTAAAGAAATCCCGCTGAGAAAAAGTCACTTGCAATATTGTTAAACAATAAAAACATGTTATTATGAATTCATTTTAAATATACCTTTCAATTAGGTAATTCATAATGTTTTGCTGAATGATTTCAAAAACAATTTTTATTCTAATCAGATTTTAACTCTAAGCTTCCGTTTAAAGGGTCATTCTGCTGATATCATGAAATTTAAATTGTACGCAAAACTCTATTTAAGTTTTTAACCCTTCTGCATAAATATATGTACTTTATGTGGTACGAAACACAAAATGTAAATGCATTAATTATTTCTAAATTGTATTATTATATTGTTAAAGTTTTTTTAAATCTGTGATTTAAAACTCGGACAATTCCCTTTAAATTAAACATAAAGCAGACATAAAAGACCAAAAACTAGTGCAAGTGACTATAACAATGACCAAAGAAGTGTGTGTACCTATAGGTGTGTACGTGTGGGTGTGTAGAAAGAGAGAGTAGAAATACAGTGGGAATTTCTGTCTTTCACTATGTCTGTTTCCCTTTCCACTCTGGAGTAAAATCCTAAACTCATATAAGCAGCATTTTCACTCACAGCTCAGTCTGCAGACCGGGATCATCAAACTTAAGATTATGTTCATCCACATCTTCATTATGTCCAAATCAAGTGGAGCGCTTTTCATCCTCTGCGGCATCCTGACCCCATCTCTCTGCTGTGATTGGATCAGTGGACGTTTTAGTCACCTGAGTGATAATTCATTGGAGCTCATCCAGAACATGGTAAGTCCAATTTAAGGTCCTGGGGGGGGGGGGGGGGGGGGGGGGTTTAGGAGGGCTTGGGCACATTCATTCAGGGGGTTCTTGAGAGAGTTTCTGGGGTTAAAGTTCTTCTGAGTGCTAAAAAAAACTCCTGATCTGGAAGACCAACAACTCACCCCGCTTTACACATTAGCTGAGAGAGATGTTGTTATTCAGATGGAACAACTACACCTGGATAAACTTAACACAAATTAATAGAGTGAATGAAATAAAGTCTTTAGGTGTTATTATTTATGATAATCTGACTTTAAAATCACATATTAATGGGATAAAGTTGAAAACAGCAAAAACAATTGCTATATTGCACAAAGTAAAGGATTAATTTGATGATAAAGCTTTGTATCTTTTCTATAATTTATTGCTTGTTCCATATCTGACCTGCTGTGTTGAAGTGTGGGGAAGTACATGTAAAACTTCCATCTAGCCAATTTTACAAAAAAAGAGCAAAAAGAATTATTAGTAGAAGTCAACAGAGAGCCTTTGGACCCATTACTTGTTAAACTGCAGTTGTTGAAATTCAGCGAGTTGGTAGATCTCAGCATGTTGCAGATTATGTATAAAGCTCATTTTTAGTCTTGAGTTATTCATTTTGTCACATTTTCCATGCAAGCTATTTTAATGAGAATAATCTGACAGCCTTAATGTACTATTTTGTACTTTGTTAATTGCTGTTAAATGGAAAAGTGAAAATAAAATAGCAATTTAAAAAAATCTTCTGAGAACAAATGGGTGGTAACATTCAACATTATTTTAGCCGTGGGTACTAACTTTGAATGTTTTTGAGGTCCCATTTCATGCAAAATATAATTTGTTACTTTAATGTTGTTAGAAGGGGCTTGGGGAACAGCACATGACACTTTAACTAAAATCTTAGATCATAGAGAAATGCTCTGTGCCTCTATAAAGAAAATGCTCCATTTTAACTTCCTGGAGTGGATGATGACGTTGTACAGCCTCCACCTACATGTATTTCTGCTCTTCACAGGCAGACACCATGACTGTTTTGAAAATTGGCTTAGTGGCCTGTAGCCCCACCTCCCCCTCTCATTAGGCATCGGTTGGGCAGCCAATCAGCACAGAGCTTGTTACCACAGCCCTAGATCAAAGCATTTCCAAAGGGGAGGAAAAAAGAGCAGCATCTGATCCTCTACGAAGAAGACATTTTACATTTTTATTCAACTTTAATCAAATCCTTGCTCAATAGACGACCATGACATGTCGAAAATTGTCAAACACACCAGGACATGAAATTTTTAAATAAAACAACTCTGCTTGACATAATTTTTTTTACCGAAGAAACAACATGTACTGGACTCTCGTTTCTAGGTTGATTTTTTAAATGTAATGAAATTCTGTTTTTATGTTTTAGGGTGGTCCACTTACTGAACAGCCAAGTCCAGTTCCCTTTCCTTACAGACTGTATAGCCACGTACGAAAGTCCAAGGTAAGAAATCCAAGCTTTACTTCAGCTGACCCTGACCAATTGGATTCAGAAATCCTACTTTACTCAAAAATATGCTCTCTGTTAGCCAGCAAACTTAAACTCACCCCTTTTTCTCCCCTCAGGTGGAGTCCCAGTTGGTTTTCATCAGAGACAGTCTGGACCTTATTTCTCACCTTTACCTGCACGGGAGTTTCGCCTCAGTGTCCTGGGATAGCAAAAAATTTAACGACTTTCAGGCGATTATCAACAGACAGGCCAAGGAGCTGAGTGAGAGATGCGTAAGTAGAAAACATTACACTCATCAATTACTCAAAGAGGGAACAGTTGCTGCTTACCCTGCAAGTCCTTCCACCGTTTCAGCTGCTAAAATGAACATTTTCACAGCTAACAATGTAGCCACTTTTGATGCTAACAGTTAACTTGCTTCAGTCTGTAGTGTCGAAAAATGTTTCCCTCTGATACCTTCTGTCTTTAAAGAGATATCACAATTTTTTTTGGTGTTTTAGTGTCTCGTCTCACTCCAGAGTCCATGACAAACAGACACCATTTTTACATCTTTTCGTGCAGTTACAAGGAGGAAATGGGCCGAGCTCACCCACTGCTAACTAGCTTAGCTCACACACTGGGAGTCAATGAGTAATGTTAACCTGTAATGTAAACTCTAAAGTAACTAAATGGTCCTGTGTGCTTGTTGTGACTCGTTTTATTACTGTTATTTTACGTTATCTATTTTTTTACTAAGACTAGCACTTTATGTCATTTTCGAAAGAAAGTTATACACATACACACATATATATACACAGTATAGTTTCATATGTATTTCTTTCAAATATTAAATTAAGTGCTAATCTTAGTCTAAAAATAGATAAAGTAAAATAATGCAGTAAAAAAATGAGTCACAACAAGCACAGAGGACCATTTAGAGTTGAGGAAGAGTTTATCTGATGACTGTAGGCAGAGGCCGGCTAATGCTATCCATTGACTCCCAGTATTTAAGCTAAGCTAATTAGCGGTGGGCAAGCTCTGCCTGTCTCTCCCTTGTTACTGCACGCACAGTCAAAAGGATGGTGTCTATCTGCTTGTCATGGACTCTGGAGTGAGGCAAAGCACAAAAACAAAAATGGTTTTTGGTGTATCCCTTTAAACGTGAAGATAGACTCCCGCACACTGTCTAACCTGCAAGAAATTCAGTTATTTACAACGTTTCGGTCTCAGACCTTCATCAGGCAAACAGTTTGTTTAGGAGGGCAAGACATCTTAAATAGGAAGTGGCTACCACACCTATGGCCAATTATCAACATGACATCATATCTGCACCAACAAACTAACAGACAACAAACATCAGCTTTCTGTGTGAGAGAGTTAATGTGATGAAAGTGTATTTACAGCCTAAAAATAAGGCTACCACACCTTTGTGGGGATTTCAATGATGCACTGATCGATGAACTGTGTCAACTTCAAGTTTATTATAATGTTTCTCTTCAATGGTTCTCTTATGGAACTTTAATGTCCCCTAAATTGTATAGTTTTAAACTGATATTTTCTTTTGCAGTCTTATTTTTAGGCTGTAAATACACTTTCATCACATTAACTCTCTCACACAGAAAGCTGATGTTTGTTGTCTGTGGGTTTGTTGGTGCAGGTTTGACGTCATGATGATGACTGGCCATAGGTGTGGTAGCCACTTCCTATTTAACACGTCCTGCCCTCCTAAACAAACTGTTTGCCTGATGAAGGTCTGAGACCGAAACATTGGTCTTTTACTTTTTTTGTCTCTTTAATTAGATATGCAAAGTACTTTCATGAGGTGTATCCCTTTAAAAATATCAAAATCCTCAACAACACTCCAACACACGTAAAACATTTAATTTATTTTGAGCTGACACATTTCTGTTTGGCCAGCTCAACAAATGCTAAATCTTACATTTTAGCTAATTTTTTGTTCCATATCAACCTCCTTTGGTGCTTTTTCACCGTTTCCATTATCTTACAAAACTTTAATTTCAGCACTTTATTAATTATTCTAGTTTTCTTTATTCTTTTGTTTTTAGGTGTCAACTAGCAGGCTAATAGAAAAGAAACTAAGAAACTGCAGCAGAACAGTGATGAAGCCATCTCTGGACCGCACTGTAAGTACAGTCTTTATTACTGAAGAATACAAACCAACCTCACAAAATACTTCAACCTCTTCCAAACTAACATGGTCACTCTTGGTACTGAATTCTATGACTTGTTTTAAAATAGTTTTACAAACAATTTTTCTATACATAGTCGATATGAGGGGACTGTAGTGGTGATACATTTTTTTTTACTAAACTGTCCTTTTAGATTTTTTAAAGTATGGAAGACATCCAACATTATTTGCACAAAAAAATCAATCAATCTTTATTAGTATAGCGCCAATTCATAACAAGTATAATCTCAAGATCCTTTACAAAAGAGCAGGCCAAAGCCGTCCTCTTGGTGGTTCTTATATTAACATTAACAACCATAATGATCATAAGGTAGAGAGGACTGATGTGAACAATACAGATTTGGATCTCCACCAAAATCAAATCAGTTCTTCCTTGTGCCATAGCCAACATTCCCTGGAAATGTCATCGAAATCTGTCGCTAACTTTTTGAGATACCTTGCAAACAGGCAGACAAGCAGACAAACGACAGTGTTTGCCTTATCTTGAAATGTTGATGATTCACTTCAGACATTCTCCGGATCTGCATCCAGACTTGGATCAACACCAAAATTTAATCATTTCTCTCTTGTGCCATGATCAACATTCCCTGAAAATTTCATCCAAATCTGTTTTCAACTTTTTGAGTTATCTTACTAACAGACAAAGCCAGAGGCAGTAATACATTTTACAGAGATGGAGTAAAATGGCTGAATACCAACTAGGGACCAGGGCTACAGCACCTTGGCTGATAGAAGTCAAGTTTCAAAAAACTCAGTAAAAACAGATTTTTTTTTTTCTAAAAACTTTGTGACTTCTTAAACTCAAGAACTCTAAGTTTGGTTTCTCATAAATTCCCAGCTTCATGATTTAAAATATATTAAATTAGTTCTTCAAATATTAAGATCATTTTATTTAAGAGTGGCCCTCATACACCATCATCTTTCAGACCTCGATATCTTACTGTCCCGTAATCGATGTTTAAACTCTTTTCCTTCTAATATAAGAAGTATTTTAGAGATTAACCCTTTCACTTCCTTAGCTTACTCCAGCCTGTAACCCTCTTTACTTCTCACATTTTATCACCTTCTGCTGCTCAAACTTAAACTTGTTCAGCAGTTTTTTAAACTCATGGTGTCTTTGGTGTTTCTTCCACCATTTCAACTTTCTTCTCTGTTTTTACTGTAAACTCAGTGAACATTTTTCCTCTTTTTCTGTCTTTAGGTGTTTCCTGTCAGGCAGACGAGGAGGAAACGGCCAAACCACAGGAGACAGCTGAGGGCTTACTACAGAAAACTCAGATGTTTTCTGGGCCACTCTGTAAGTTCATGTCCCATCTTCTTTTGCGCTTGAATTATTGTTGTGTGTAAAGAGTAAAAGCTTCAGTTCTGACTTTGTTATTGTGTGCACAGGGTGGGAGTGCTGCATCCTGGGAGATCATCAGGAGGGAAACTAAACATCACCTGGAAAACCTCCACGTGATGGTGAACCTCATCAAAGCTCCAGGAAATACCAGCGGAGGGCGCTCTACAACGACGCTGCAGAAATACTGACACAATAATGAGATTATTTTCTTAATTTATTGCCTTTAAATCAGTCTCTCTGTGAAAGACAATGATTTCAACTATTTCTATATAATTCTATATATTTATTTATTTGTTACTATTTATAAGAAGTGTGTCTTTTATTTATTTAGGTCTTGACATTTTGTACTAACAGACTGAGTCTATTTTTTTTACCTCAAAAATGTTGATAACTTGAAAAAATAAAAACATTTTAATCGTCTCTGAAATCTGTTTTTAATTTACAATAATTCGGAGAAATGTGCCACGAGTTTGTTGAGCTTTAGTTAAAACATTAATTTGTTTTGTTTCGCCAAAGGGACGCATGCTTGCAAAATGTAGGAATCTCTCATTTTAACAAAAGAATAACAAAATGAATTTTTAATAGATTTTGATAAATATTTCAGGGAATGTTAGTCATGGCACAAGTTTGAATTGATTGTGCTTTGCTGTCCTGCCTGTTGTCAAAGCACTTTGTAAACCAATGTTTTTAAAAGTGCTATACAAATAAAGTATTATTATTATTACTACTTCAAAATGAGGTAAACTGCTTAAAGATTTTGTTTAAAAGCAGAACTTTTGGCTGCATCATTAAAATCATGTGCACAAGTCACCAATCAAGTAAATTTAATCCATGAATAAATCTTTCATTTGAATAGCATAACAAATGTTATCTTAAGATGCTTCACAAAAGAGTGTGTCGATACCATACTCTTCTTTTTTTAAAGCTCATTCATTAGCCGTTTGGTTGTCAGTTAACACCATCAGTGAACATCTGGTTTAAAGTATTCAGCATGTGCCAAAAGCTAATACAATGGAAATAACCAGACTAACAGGAATAATTTCAAAATGTTTCAATATTTATTATTTTGTCTTGAAGTCAATGAAAGCACCTATGTGTACAAAAAAATGTTAACTTAAGCATACAAAAATGTTTAAATTCGATAAAACATCCATGACAGATCATTTAATTTACCTGTAATAAAAAAGTTTCAAATAATCGACTGTATAAACCTTTTATTAATAGCAACTACTACATAGCAACTATTAAAGAGGATAAGGCTGGTATGAAACACAACTGAAACTAAATGACGAAAACAACGCTGAATATTTTGACTGCAGTTTGCATTTTCGGCCAGTAGGGGGCGCCCTTCAACAGACTACTTACTGACCAGAGACGACAACAACCACTGATAAAAGAAACTTCCTGCAAATTTCCTGCTGAAGTTTAAAAATAAAGTAACTTTTACTTACCCTTTCTGTTGATAATAGAAAGTCAAAATGTCATTTAAATACAAACATTAAATTAAATCTTTACAGCCCTTTGTTACACTGGAAAAGGAAAAATAAGAGTATGAACTTTGTTTTTAAATCGTTGAAGTATCTGGTTGATAAGTACAATCTTGTTCAATACAACATTGAATAAACATCTTGCAGTGAAAGGAGATAAAACAAATTTCATGGATTAGATTGAGTGTAAAAAGTGAAAAAGAAACAACTTCTGTATTTCATCATTTTAGATGTATATTTCACTGAAGAATGACATTAACTGATAAATATTTTATTCTATAATGCACCCGCACATTCAGAAATCTACTTGTGTATTAGTGTAGTTGAAGGTACACTCCCCAGCCACTTTATTATTATTATTATTATTACTTATTATTCTGATGAAAAGAAGCCATCAGAGGATGGCACTGTGGTCATAAAGGGATGGACATGAACAGCAATAATACTCATGCAGGATGTGATATTAAATTTAAACTAAATTTTCCCAAAAACAGATACAATTGAATTTATATGGATAATTAAATTGTAGAGAATGAAGAAAGTTTGACTTTATTAGATTTTGTTGATGATGATCATTTATTTAGTTTAGTTTCTAAGCTGTTACTTAAAGACTTGAGAATCTGTACTTTTAAAATAACTGTACAAGACATCAACATCATATATTAAAGATATTTTTTTACTGACTCTAATGTTATCTTAATATATTTGCATATATTAATTTAGAATATATGTATTTTTATGGGGAATTATTGCTTCATCATTTATTATTATATTTTCAATTGCTCTGAAATATTTCAATTAATTTCAGACTGCTTGCAAAACAACTGAATTTTTGATAGGTCGATGCTATTCTTATATCAGATACAAACCCCAAGTCCAGTGAAGTTGGGACATTGTGTAAAACATAAATAAAATCAGCTTATAATAATTTGCAAATCCTTCTCAATCTTTGTTCAACTGAATACACCATGAAGACAAAGTATTTAATGTTCAAACTGATAAACTTTATTGTTTTTTTGTTGCAAATATTAACTCAGTTTGAATCTACCATCTTGTCTTTGTGGAGTATTCAAATAAATAAAGGTTAAAAAGTATTGGCAAGTCATTGTATTCTGTTTTTATCAACATTTTACACATTGAGGTTTGTACTTGTTACAGTATTGTAAAACAATAAGGCAGCAATCTAATTAATAAAGTTACTACAACATAAAAAAAAATCCCCATGGAGCCACAGAGGGGGCGGAGCCTGAGTCTAGTCACATGATTGGACGTAGTTTGAAGGAAAGAAGCCTCTGTTGCCGTTGAGAACGCCCTCGCACCAGCCGTCATTATGGCGATGAGTCACGTAGACGATGTCCCCTTCGGCCAGGGCGAGGTCGTCAGGTTTGGAAGCTTCATAACAGTACAGCGCCACCACTGGAGAAACAGGAGGACTGCAGTTAATAGGCTGATACAAGCTGCACAAGGGCGTGAGTGGCTTAGTCTGGTAAGCTTGATTGTAAGATCAAGGGTTTGAGTCCTGCTCCAGGTACCACAAATCCTTGGACAAGACACTTAACCCGAAGTAGCTCCAAGTGCTGCGTCAGTGGCGTGTAAATGGGCATGAAAGAGCATGGATTTGTTAACTAAAACTGATGGATAACTTACACACTTACACACACGGTAAATTTGGAGTATTTGATTTGATTTGAGTGGTGAGGGAAAGAGTCTTCAAATGAAGAAGTGAGTTAGCTATTTTAGCACTTCAGGTTCCCTCGTCGTAAAGTCGAAGGAATCTTCGATTAGGTTTTCCAATAAATACTTGAAATAAGGTCTGTGATGAACACATGCATACGAGAATTAAACACTTCCTTTTCATCAAGTGTATGTGACATTTTCCCACTTTTGAATTGTAGAGCGTAATGTTTTTAAAGAATGGTTGCTGTAGTTTTATTGTAATTTTTATAGCAGATTCTTGATTCCTAACTTGACCACAATGATCGATGCAAACCTGGAGTCAGTCATTTGAATGATCTTGTAACAGTGATCAAAGATCTGAAGCCTGTTCTGAAGAAAATACTTCCATTAACCAATGAGTGGTTCTGTGAGATAAAGACATGTTTATGGTATGAATATATTCTGTGTCAGAGCCTTAACATGCTTGTTATGTTTGGTAAAAATCGGCATAAGAACTGAAGAGTTATAGGTAAAATTTTGACCATTTTGGACAATTCACGTTGAACATTTTAACAAACTAGTTGGAGAGGTTTTGCTTAATTGACTTCAGATTTGTCTTAGTGATTTAAGACAAGTTGACAGTCAAAAGTTATCCAAAGAATATGTTTTTGTCAAAAGACGACGCTGTAATGAGGGTCTGGAAGTCCACTTCCAGAGCAGTTTCGAGGATGGTCCTAAGAGGCTCTGTTTCCTGTCTAGGCATGATCTTTATGTGTCCTGAATTTTGTGCATGTAACTCTCATCGAGGGCTACAATCATGATGGCCCCTTGTAGCTCCTAATTAGCAGTTCATTGAATAAAAAACTGTTATGAGCTTAAAGAAACAATTGGGTCCTCACTCCAAGAATTCAGGCCCTTAAAACCCCATAGACTTTCAACGTGATGCTAACTACCAGGTTGACCTTTGAAAACAATGATGTGTTGTTCTTGTAAGATTAGTGGAGGTGGGGGTACTTATATTAGTGGTAAGAGTAGTAGCGGTTGTTGTAGTAGCAGATGTAGCAGTTGGAGCAGTGCTAGAAGGATTGATTGTTGAGCAATCGTTGTTGCTAATAAGAGTTAAATGTTAGCTTTCATGGTAGAATTGGTGGCGAGAGTATTAGTTGTTCCTTTGTTGTAGGAGTAATAGCAGATATAGTGATGAACTAGCAGCAGAAGAAGAAGCAGTAAGATTAGCAGTATTAATCACTATATAGTGGAAAAGGACGAGTGGTTGTGGTAGTAGTAGTAGCAGTAGTAGTACGACTAGCACCATTCTAGTAATACTATTAGCAGTAGAAAAAGTTGAATTAGGTGGTCCAGTTACCTTTCTCGATGTACTCCTGAGGAGGCTCCATGTCGTAGTCCACAGGTGGAGGTAGGGGCGGCATGATGTCGTCAAAACCACCCATTTCCTCGAAGAGGGGAGGAGGGGGCATGGCTGGGATCTCTAGGTCTAAGAGAACAGCAAAAACATTTATTGATATTCAAGAGGCAGAGCTACAAATAAGATCAGGTGATGAGTGTGCATGGAGCGGTGCAGGTATGACACACTATTGTACCGGCTCCCTTGTCGTAAGGCTTCAAAGATTTTTCAATATGTTTTTGATAATTAGTGATAATAAGAGCTCTGGTGAACAAAAGAGATATCATAAAATGCACACATTTTTTTCATCAGGATGATCTCAATGAAGGGGCCACAATGTTTAAACTTAATCTACAAGAGTAAAAAGCTATTACTTAGCTGTATGGAACTACAACATGGCGGTTTGATTTGGAAGCAGCTGCCATACCTCCAGTGTGTAACGTCACATTAAAACTTCCTCTTGATGAAATGACCCATGGTGGCTATAGTTTAGTGAATAATAATCAGCAATGCTTGCAATGGGGTCCCCAGCCACTTTTGTCACTGTTAGCAGTTTGTTAGCAACCATCTTTTTAAGAACACATTATTGCTTTCAAATTCAAAATTTGGCAACTCCAGATGTATTTAACGTTGCCGAATGAAAAGTTCAAATCTCATTGCTTTTGCTTATCATCAAGATTATTTCAGGTTTTATCCAAAAAGCTTTCCTGAAGTCCCGTATAGTTTCAGCCTTGGGAACAGGACAGTACCAAAATGCTAACTTCCTTAAGCTTCTTTGGACCCATTACCGTACTACTTCTTTGTCTGGCTTATTTTAACTGTATGTACCACTGCCAATAGTTTTAACAGAATGGTGCAAGAATAATGTATTTTTGTAGTCCAACCCCGTGGTTAGCATCGTACTGGTTTCCTCAACAGAAGGCCTTTGGGATTTTTCAACGTGTTCTTGGATCATTGCTAATAATAATAATCATTTTATGATTTTTTAAGCTTACACGTAATCGTGACAGTAAAAAGCTATTATTAAGCTATTCCTCCATCCATATTTTGAAGCTAGTATGGAACTACAATATGGTGGTTTGACTTGCATGTAGTTACCACATTTCTAACTTAACATACCATGGCTTGATCAACTAGTGCCCATTGCCCTCATATGATGAATGAATTATTACCCCTGCCAAGGAGGTTATGTTTTTGCCGACGTACGAGGTGTGTCAGAAAAGTTCCAGGACTGGTGTCACAAAAGATTTATTTAGAATACAAACTACAAGTTTTCCCCTTCGAAGTAATCCCCCTGGAGTCTAATGCACTTTCCCATCCTTCTCTGCCACGCTTTCATGCACTCCTGGAAGGATTCTTCCGGGATCCTCCGCAGCTCCGTCGTCACGGCCTTTTTGATGTTGTCCACGTCTTCAAAACGGGTCCCCTTGATGACCCCCTTGAGCTTGGGGAAGAGGAAAAAAATCACACTGAGCCAGGTCGGGTGAGTAGGGAGGTTGCTCCAGCACGGCCATGTTCTTCTCGGCCAGGAACTGTCGTTGCTCCGGGCACTGTGAGCAGGTGCGTTGTCATGGTGAAGCAGCCACGACTTGTCCTGTCACATCTCTTGCCTCTTCTCGAACACTGAACAAAGCAAACGCCGCAGTATCTCTTTGTAGACATGGGGGGATTACTTCGAAGGGGAAAACTTGTAGCTTGGATTCTAAATAAATCTTCAGTGACACCAGTCCTGGAACTTTTCTGACACACCTCATATGTTTGTTTGTTTGCAAGATTACACAAAAAGAACTGGACAGATTTTGCTGAAATATTCAGGAGATGTTGGTAATGGCCCAACTTAAAAATGATTTGATTTTGGTGGTGATTCAGATAATCGCCATTTGCGAACGATCATTTTTGCTCAATAATTGTCTAACTAATAATGATATCAACATGATTCTGAGTGCTAGGTGTGGGTTTTCAGGGTCAAGGAATCATATTATGATGGTAACTTTATCATGGAACTATTGCTTATAGATGTAACAGCAATATGCGAGCCACCTTGGTGGAGGTTTGCGCTCTCTGAGTGCTTTCTAGTTGTTTATTAAATAACAATCAGAGATAGCTTCATTAGGGTCCTAGGCCATCTGAAGCCCTTGTTAGCAGTTCATTAATCACCACCTTCTGAAAAACTTCTTTCATCTTAAAATTGGAGCTATGTCGGATGCGTTTTAAGTTGCAAAATGAAAAGTTACAATCTGATATGCATATGTTCACCATGGACCTTATTTCAGGTATCTATCCAAAAAGCTGATCTAATCCTGCAGACTTTGGGACAAGGGAGCCGAGGTGCAAATGGTAACTCACTTTTGCATTTCAGGACTCATTCCTGCACCACTCCATTGCAGATGGAAATTCAAGAACTACTGCTGCATATGTTTATACTTTAGATTTTACTTTATCTCTGCTCCAACAATAACTAATGTTACACCAAATACACTTGAGTTTTTCTTACCCAGGTGTTCAAGGCGAGCAGGTAAGCAGAGCCGAGGCGAGGAGGAGGAGGAAGAAGACGAGGAGGAGGAGGAGGAGGGGTGAGGAGGAGGAGCATGGGGGGGAGGATAGGGCGGAGGAGGGGGGATCATCACTGATGGATAGACAGAGAGACAGAGAGTCTGAGTACGCTGAAGCAGCAGGGCAGAAACTTGCATGCAGATAGACTGATCATCAGTCATCAGAATGCTTTTTAATGAAGCTCAGTCTCTATTGGACTGTTTGTTGCCTTGTCTTTTGCCGGCTTACATGATTGGACAGCAGGCAGAAAGAGAGAGCGCGTGTAGCGGCAGCGGGAGGCGGGGCCAGAGCGGACCCTCATAGACAGAGAGCGTGTGGTAGGGGGCGAGCGACGGCGGCGGCTCCTCCTGGTGAGGAGAGTCACTGAGGAAAAAAAGACAGAAGAAGAAACTGAAGGGTGGAAACTCTGAGAGAACAAACAGTGAAGAAGAAATAAAGTCAAACCACGAAAAAAGAAAAAGGGAAGAAGAGCAGACTTAAACAGAGTCAGTTTGGTGACAGAAATTAGGCTGTGTGTGTTTCTGATGCTTCATGTGATGGAAAACTTCATACAACTCCATTTATTTTACTTTTCAGTGATGCAGATTATTTTAATATGTCTATAAGCCTGTGTCCACTAATCCAATGTCTTACTGCTGGCAGCACCACCTTTCTTTAATAACTTAAATGACTAAAAACGTCTCGGAGAGCCATTTTGTTGACCAAACTCTCGCCAAAACATGATGGCAGTCAAGCAAAAATATCTTTCCTGTAAAGAAGTTTGCAGTGTTCTAATTTGGTTTTCATTTAATAAAGAAATGCGGTCTTGACCTGATGAAGCTGCTACTGAAGCTGTTAACATCTATGCTAATCTCTGCACAAATCTCTTCCTGCCCTAAAGCAGTGATTCTCAACTGGTCTGGCTTTGGGACCCACCATCACCCCTTTATGTCAGGCCGCAACCCAAATCGAGGAAAATGTTCAACTTCTCAAATTTATTAAATAAAAAGATGCTGCACTTGAAATCTGAGGTAGAACAGAATATCATAGTAACACAAAAACGTTTAATTAGAAACCAAAATGACCTGAACGCGGCGATGTTAGAGAGTGAAATCGTTCCTTTTACACTTAATTAGCTGTCTTTACGTAAAGTGAAACCAAAAAGAGCATTTGAGGGATACAAGGCTTCAAGACTATAAATCTAACTGTAGCTGTGATAACCCAGGGTCAGTGGATACAGACTGAACAGCCCTGTACTAATTATATTCATTTATTAGCACTTAATAAGCCGAGGCTGCCACAACACAACACACTTCAGTAACTTCAGCCTTGTTTAACAGAGCGTTAACGCTCAACCATGAAATGAAAAAGACGAGCTACAGAGAAGTTGTTTCAAAAAATCTTGAAACCATGTAGCTTTAGCTGAGTGCCTACTTATTGAACATATAACAAACGCCTTCCTATTAAAACAGGTTTTAATTAGCATTTAATTAAAGGTCAGAAGTTCTGGCACAACTTCACCAACTTCCAAGGTGCTTGGAGAGAAAAAGTCTTGAAGAGATCAAAAGATCTTCCCTGCTTTATCTAAACCTTTGTATTTCCCGTGTTATGCCTTATGGTTAATTATGTAATCTTATGCTGATTCTCTGGTCAACAAGCACTTTAAAATGGCTGCTAATGCAGGCGCAATCCAATGGGAAGCTGTCTCGCCGACCTTTGACCAAAATGGTACCCCTGATACCTCCCTTTGGACACTTTCCCTCACCCCCTGTCAGCACCTTATTGGTTCAAAACCACATGATGACTGAATTGACACACCCCTGCAGCCATTCCATTGGCTGAGCCAGATGTAACTGCACATGACTGGTCAAATCTGTAACTGTTTAACTTTTTATCTAATTTTTTATTTTTTTCAATTTCAAACCTACCCTATTTAAGTGATGTTTGTAACGCATTTCTGATGGCCCTGATGAAGGCCACAAGCCGAAAGACATCGGTCTAATAAAGTTGTTTCCTGAACTACAAATTAGCATTTTAATTAGCACCACCTACCGATAAGGAGTGTGAATAGATGGCAGTCCAATGCAAAATAAAAGCACAGGATTTTTTTCTAACACTTTTTGCCCAGGCAAAGGCTCGTGACCCACTGAAAAAGGGTCCGCTACCCACTTTTGGGTCACGACCCACCAGTTGAGAACTTGGTAAGATGGATCTGCCTGATTACAGACATTTAATCAGGCTGATCCAGCTGTACTGCAAGGTTAAGAGTTGATCAGAAGAGCCCTAAACTGAAGTTTGTACAAAAAAGCATTAATGGACACAGGCCTTTAATCCAATACAGATGTGGACTGTTTGATACCCTATTTAAAAAAAAAAAAATCATTGTGCTTCATTTTTTTGGTGATTTTTGTATCAACAGACCAGTACCGTCTACTTCCTGGCTTGGTGGAGGCGGAAGGGGTGGGGCCGGCAATTCTGCACCGTCACTTGGTGGCAAAACGAACCCCTCATCATCAGGTGGAGGGGGGAGAGGAGAGGGAGGTGGGAGGCTGCTCTCCTCCAACACTGAGGAGAAAGGAGGCGCCCTCATGATACTCAAACTGACGGGTAAGAGATTAACAGTTTTTAAAGGGAAGATTTCACTGAGGAACAAAACACACCTGTGTATCAAACAGCTACTTCTCTCTGCCGTGGGTGTAGTATAGAATTTAATCTATCAAGGCACTTAGTACAGCTTTGTATCTGTTTCAAGAACTTGTCTCTCATGTTTTGTTCAGTTCATCTCCTGCACACTTCTAAACTAGATATAGTAATAATAATAATTTACTTTATTTATATAGCACTTTTCAAACAGGGTAACATAGTACCTTACAGACAAAAGTAAAAGACAAACAAGAGAATAAAAGAGAAATAGAGAAATGTGAGGAATACAAAGACCAAAATGTAAGAGTTAAAAACAGAACAGCGGTAAACCACACAAGAGCCACAAATGACAGAAAAGAGAGCAAAAGAAATAAAAGATTAATATCACCAAAGAAAAGAAGGAGGAAGCAAATAAAAAGGCAAAAACTACCAAAAAATAAAAGGAAACAGAAAATAAAATGATGGAAAATAAATAAAAGCAAAAGAGGATAAAGAGTTAAAATGATGAAAAGATAAAAAATGAAAGAATAAAAGATGCTGCCTGTGAAACTGTCTAATACTGGAAATAAAAGCAGCGTCGGATGGGGCTGTAGCAGTGGTCCAAAAAACATGCAACATTCTTAGTCCCTTAATTCACTGTTTTTTTCCTAATGATGCTTGGCTTGAACTTCAGAAGGGTCATATTGACCATGTAAGCATGCCTAAATGCACCATGCTGCTGTCATGTAATTGGCTGATTGGCTCACGCAGTTGAACAGGTGTACCTAATAAAGTGGCCGCTGAATAAACATCATGATTGCCATTTATTAAAAAAATAACAGATACAGTTTTTGGTGCCAGTCACCTTGCTCTCACATGATAACATCTCAGGCTGACAATAAATATGGAGCTCAGACTCACCTGTCTCTAGGGCAAGTGACAGAGCGCTGTGATTGGTCAGATTCTCTGTGGGAGGAGGGGGAGGAGGTGGTGGAACCATTGACCCTGTCTTTGCATCTGATGAACCAATTGGAGGAGGGGGTGGAGCCACCGGTGCAGCCATTGCTCCTGATAAACCAGGTGCAGGTGGCGGAGGGGGCAGAGCCACCGGTGCAGCCATTGATCCTGATAAACCAGGTGCAGGTGGGGGAGGTGGTGGAGCAACTGGTGCTGCCATTGATCCTGATACACCAGGTGGAGGCGGAGGAGGAGGCGGGATAGCAGAGCCTGTGGCATCTCCCTCCATGGATGAGATTCCATTAGCTGTTGGAGGTGGAGGTGGAGGTGGCGGCGCGTCGTCCAGGAGAGCCGGGATGAGGTCACTCTCAGTTGAGGATTGAAAAAAGGTGGGAATGGTGGGCGGAGCTACGGGTTTCCCAAAACTGGAGCTGAGAGAAAAAAATAATCAACAAGTATCCAACAGTTAATATTCTCACAAGTGCTGAGTAACTTTAAAATATGTCAACATCTATCACACCTTCTCTTACGGTGAGATCGTGTTTTTCATAAACTTTTCACTAGAGACCCCTCAGACTTATAGGATTTTGGAGGTGAAAGGTCAAGGTCACAGGCCTATTTGTTCATTTCCTGCTTATGAGAATGACCATGAAGCAAGGCTTGAAAAGATTTTCTTCAAACTGTGCAAAAATCATATTCTGGCTCTGGAATCTCATTCTTGCACAAGATGGACTGATCACATTATCAAAGGTCATAGGTCATTGGTACTTAGGTTATTTTCATATTAAACGTTCATCAGACTCGTTTCAGGTCGCGGCATGATTTTCTTTCAAACTGTTCTCTGTCAAGCCTGTCAAATGTTGTGTAAAGCAGCCACATGCCAACTTTCTTACAGATAGGGGGGCTGTGTTGAGGCGGGACTTAAGGTCATTGGACCAATAGCGACTCAGTGTTTCCTGAAATGAAAATCCTCAATTAAAGAATAATGGGTGTAATATAAAATCAGATTAGATTAGATTAGAAAGAACTTTATTAATCCCTTTGGAAGACTCCCTCAGGGAAATAAAAAGATATATAAAAAAAGATAGATATGGCTACTGGCTGGCTATTGCTCCTTCCCATCTTCAGTCTTCCTGTTACTCCTCCTCCCCCTAGTGAGGAGTTACAAAGTCTGATAGCCTATACTATATAATATGTAATATGTAATATTTAAAGCACATAGGTTTATTATATTTTATACAGCAGTAGTTTTTGAAAAAGGCTGTAAACATGTTTCTGCAGCCAGCCTCAAGTGGACACTTGGGGTACTACAGGTTTTGGCACTTCTGCATGGGCCTCCATGTTTAGCTGTCTGATTGGCCTACAAAAATAAGTCATCCTTGCATAATAACATGGCTATAAGTCGTCATTAACCAAAACCACTCGACCCTCCTTCTTGAACCACTGTTGTAGTTCAACTCTTTAGTTCCTGACACATGCTGTAGGTCTGCTGTTTGGTCTTTGTGTGAAACGTTTTGTGCTTCTGTCTCAGTCAGGACTTCCTTAAAATTTTTGCTTCTCTCAGGAAATCCTCCTCGTACATTAAAGGTTAGATAAATAGACAGCTCATGTTTATGACTTGGTGTGGCCCTGATCTCTGAGGATGTGAAACCAGACTGAGGATCTGAAACTACATGTTCAAACAAACACGTGAGGTCTTTACCCGCTGACAGGGGGTGCCACTGGGCACTGGACCGGCTCCAGAGATTTATTAGACCTGAAACACAGACACAAATAAACACACACATGAATAAATACACACATATACACAGAGTCAGACTTCCTGTTGGAGATGCATGATGTGAAACAGGAAGCTGTCACTGATAGAAACAGGGAAGAATAAAACAGAACCTGACGGAGGCTCCGTGTTTCCGGATGGTTCCTGTTCGGTCCGACTGTTTCCCAGAGACCTGAGGGGGGCAGAGACAAGAGTGTGTGAGCATCAATGGAGCCTCTCAGGCCTCAGCAGCTCTAATTAGTCTCTCTAAACATTTTCCCACGCTCAACAAAGGCTGCCTGTCAATGTGTGTGTGTGTGTGTTTCTCTCTGTCTAAAACCTTTTACAAAACCTTTTTACCTCCTCATTAAAGCACCAGCAAAACAGCGTGCTAGAGGGATGATTCAAATTTTTCCTAAAGTTTATTAAAATGGCAGTGTGTTTGTTCTGTTCTGCATATTTTGATCTTAATCTTAAATAGACAATAAAAAATCTTTGCAGGAATAATCAACCCAGGATCTATTTCTCTCTCTCAGTTCAAGTCAAAGAGCTTTGATGGCATGAATGTTTCAGAGCAGTACTGTGAAAGAATTTTAGATAAAATAATATTAAAATAAAAGGTACATAAAAGGTCTGTTTTCATAATAATGAAATAATGAACTCCAATTCCAATGAAATTAGGATGATGTGTTAAACAGAAAATTAAACCAGAATATGAATTGCAAATCCTTTTCAAACTATATTCAATTGAATACACAACAAAGACAAGATATTTAATGTTCAAACTGATTAACTTCATTGATTTTTCTGCAGATATTCACTCATTTTAAATTTGATGTGTGCCACACGTTCCCAAAAGCTGGAAAATGTGCATGTTTACCACTGTGTTACACCACCTTTCCTTTTAACTACACTCAATTAGCATTTGGGAAATGAGACTACTAATGTTTTAAGTTTAGAAAGTGTAATCTTTTCCAATTCTTGCTTGATGCACACCTTCAAAGGCGCACCCTCTACTTCCTGCACTCTTTAACTACAAAGCCACGCTGTTGTAACACGTGCAGAATGTGTCTTTGCATTGTCTTGCTGAAATAAGCAGTGACATTCCTGAGAAAGACGTTGCTTGAGTTACAGCATGTATTGCTCCAAAACCTGTATGTAACTTTCAGCATTAATGCTGCCTCCACAGATGTGTAAGTTACCCATGCCATGGGCACTAACACACCCCCATACCACCACAGATGCCAGCTTTAGAACTTTGCACCTATAACAGTCTGGATGGTCCTTTTCCTCTTCAGCCCAAAAGGACAAGACGTTCAAAATTTCAAGAACAACTTAAAAAGTGGACTCTTCAGACCACGGCAGACTTTGCCTCAGTCCATCTCAGATGAGCTCAGGCCCAAAGAGGCCCACGATGTTTCTGGGTGTTGTTGATATTTGGCTTTGCATGGTAGAGTTTTAACTCGCACTTGTAGACGAAAAAACCGACAGTGATAACTGACAATGTAGTGGGATCAAAGGTTATGGGCATTCAATATTAGTTTTTGGCCTTGCCTCTTACTTGCAGAGATTCCTCTGGACTCTCTGAATCTTTTGATGATGTTATGGTCTGTAGATGACGAAATCCCTAAATTCCTTACACATAAGGGATGAATAAGAGTAAAGTGTAGCCCCTTTGTTGCATCGTGAAATAGTTCCTAACGCAGGGGCTTCGTTTAAGACAAGTGAAGCACTGTAAAGATCTTACTGTAGCGTCTTGTTGAGCCAACACAGTTTTTCGTGTAGTTTCAAGCCAAAAGTGGGCTAATTACAAGGTGCTCAGTGGCACCATGTACTGTTATGTATTGCCTAGCACTCTTCCCTAAGGCAGAGCTGACAAATTGTGCCATGTACCTCAAGAAACCCCACCTCAAAAATTTCAACTGTCCCTTTACATTTATTTAATTGCTGTTTCAATCTTTCTTAACGCTTGTATTTTTCATTTGTTGTTTTGGTTTGTGACTTGCTGTTGTGTTTTCTTATTTGTCATTTTGTTTAGTACCTCGAGGCCACCCTAACTTTGAAACTCTCAGAGCAAATCTGTAAGAAAACAAGCTTGAGGTGAAGAAAGGGTGCGTCACTTCTGCTCCTGTGGTTTGTTTCGGCAGCAGACACTTCCTGTTAACTTCAGCTCACGGCAGAGACGAAAAAGCTTCCCTTCTGCTTTTTTCTCAGGTTTCTCTTTTTAGACATTACTTTAACCTCTCGAAATGCTAATCTGCCTTTTTTAATACTGCTGAAACATGATAAGAAAGGGGAAGAGAAAGGAGAACTACTTCAAGTCTCCCCATTCAGAAAAAGAAGAACAAACTCAACTGTCTTCATCTACCTGGGTCTCATTCAATACAAGCAATTTACAGTTTTTTGATCAGGCCTGTGCACTGGTGACACACATCATCAGCACACTGTATGTGTCATATACCTTCATGCCGTGTCCCAGGCCGTCCAGCTGCTGGTAGTTGATTGGCTTACGGCTGTATGGTGGGCGTTGCTGCGTGCCTGCAGGCAGTTGAGCAGGGGGGAGGATCTTGTGGCTGCGTGGGACTCGTTTCACTGCAGTGAAGGCGCCGATTTCTCTTCGAGCAACTTTCTCTTTGTGCATCTCAACCATCTATTAAAAACAAGGAGGAGAAATAGAAAGTGTAGGAAATAAAAAGTAGGAATTTCTGTATCTGCAGATAATTATATTTGAAGGTTGCATGTCCTGCTACTTTAGAAGGGATGCACGATATTATCGGTTAGATATCATATTAGCCGATATCAGCCTAAAAAGTTAAGTATTGGTATCAGCCATACGTACAGTATTGATGCACCTTCTCATCACCGCATGGGTAAAATTTAAAAATCAAGAGTTTAATGCTGTTTTTCTTGTTTTAAATCTGTTCCTCACAGAAATATGCTGTAACACTGAAACAAACAACTCCATTTTTGTTAAGTACAGAGCTTGTGCTCTTGATCAGAAATATCGGTATCAGTATTGGCAATTATAAATTTAAAAATATTGGCATATCTGCAAAAATTCAATATCATGCATCTCTAGTTTTCAGAAGGGGCTTGTGGAGCGGAACACGACACCTCTTGCAGTTCATGGAGAAATCCATTATATCTCTCTAAAGAAAACTCCCCTTAAAACACTCTGTTTCTTATTCCTAGGGTTTATGATGTCATAGCTAAACAGCCTCCACCTACATCTGTGTTTTCTGCTTGTCACAGGCAGATATGACTGTTTTGAAAGTCCGCTTCACAGCCAGCAACCCCTCATCCTTCCTCTCATCTGACATTGTTTAGGCAGCCAATTAGCGCAGAGCTCAGTATCATAGCCTACCTGCCCCCTCAGATCTGGGTGTTTCCAAAGGAGAGGGGAAAAGAGCTGCACTAATTTGTGTTTTTATTCAACTTAAATCAAACCTTCCTTTACAGTCACCCAAGATATGATGGAAACAGTCAAAAACACCCGGACATGTGACCTTTAACCCTATAAAGCCTGAAAACACAAATTATGGCCAGAAAATTTTCATTTTTTGGAGCTGAAATGTTTATTTCACTTTCTACTTCTAATTTCCATGAAATTTAACATATATAGTTTTTGTATCCCGTTTGATACATTAGGGGGGTTTTAAGCAACTGATAATACACTTATGGACATTTTTATCATTTACCTGATTGTATTCAGTTTTTTTAGTAATTTGTTCATCATATTGATTAGATAGTGGTATTATAAAAGCTTGTATCAAATATGATACAACAGGCTTCAAGAGGTTAACTTTTTAACCTATTTTACAGTGATAATGACATAGTACTAACATTATCATGCATCCTTTCTTTACAGAGGGAAAATATGGCGTAGGGATGCCCTGTTCAGGCTTTTCTTGGCCGATACTGATCACCGATTTTGTTTCTTTTTTTAAAGAAAGGTGGAAAGGTTTGCTCAGCAAAGCAAAACAAAAAGATCTGAAGGAGCAATGCAACAAGTCTCCTACAGTAAGGACATCTGAGTTGCAATAAAACTCATTTATCACTTGTTTTTATTATGTTAATAAAGAAAAAATATTGACTGACTTAAACTATTAATTCAATCCAACAGGCAAAACAGTGCAAATAGTTTAATAAAGAAAAGGCAAAACCCTTAAAATGATTAAGTTAGTTACATAATGTAAGTGATGTAATTTTTTTCACAAAGCCAAGAAAATAATTTTCACCCCCAATTAACTTCTTTCATTCAACGTTCAGCAAAAATCTAAATCTCCAGCTCTGTAAAATACATAATTTTTCCAATCCAACATGGAAGCATCACGATGTGTTCAACAGGACCTCAAACGCATCACTAAACACGAGAATAAGTTTTTGAAACAAAATGTCACTCTTCAGCTTAGCTGATTAGCTTTTGTGCTGTAGTGTGCAGTGTGAATTTCAGCACAGACTTAGACTTTAAGGACTGAAGACAAAGCTCTGGAGAGTCTGCTTCAGTTTATTTAAGAGGGGCAACAGGAAAGGTTATGAATAGATTAATCCACAGGTGATCATGGTAGTTAATTCTGATCAACTGATAACACTTGTTGACAAAAATCGTCTGATTCAATCAGGGCATCTTTAACAGAGAGATATCTTGAGGATTGCCATTTGGCCATTTTGGTCCACATTTCCCAGCCCTACTTTGCACAAACATTTAAATACTGGGAACCTATTTGGACTACAGCTTCATGGGACAATAGAGTTATAGAGGAATAAACACTTAGAAATGACCCTGAAATCAAACAATCAGTATCACTAGTCGTTTTTTTCCACAAAGCAGGCAGAGAACAGAGGCTCCAGTCAGCCGTCCATTCACTGATTCAGTTATTCAGAGAGAACATGGTAAGGAGGCTGTTATCACACAATAAACACACACAAACACACACCAATGACCCAGATCTGTATTCTTAGCACAGAGTAAAAAAAAGGACCCTGTAGTCATAAAAACATCAGATCTGAAAAACACTGACGGCTCACTTAATAAAAGAACACTTCAGTGAATTCCTGATTGTTGTCCCTTAAATTTTTCCACCCACATGTCGTCATGGTAACTCTGGGGGGTCAGATGCCGGCTGTGAGGCACTGTTTGGTCCCACTCCCTGACAGGCTGTAGCCAGTCTGTTTACCAGTCCCAACATATGGACAATATTGTTGTTATGGTGATTTTTGTGGCTGCTGTTATGTGGTGTTTTTTATATTCATAGGTATATGGTAGTAATACCGGAGTGCCACAGGGTTCTCTACTGGATCTGCTTCTATCTTCATTGTGATAGTGCTAGTGCAGAGTTACTAGAGAAAGAAAATGTCACTCTTATGCTGATGATACAGTTAAATATACTTCAACGCCTTCATACAGTCGAGCCTTCTCGCAGTTCAAGACTGACTTAGACTCACTAAAACGAGCTACAAGCCCCACAAGCACCCTTCCTGTATTAAGCATGCATCAAAACACACTTTACTGAAAGCTGTTACCCAGAATCCCTTGTAGCGTAGCAACATTTCTACCTGCTAAAAATGGGGAAGCAGAATGATGGTTACCCTGGAGATCTATCTGATGGGCAGGAAAGCCTAATGAAGGCAAAAAATAAACAATGTCATAGAAGATAAATTTATTTTAAAATGTAAGTGGAAAGTTTAACAGCAACAAATTGATGCTGAGACAAAGATGAACAAATTATGGGCTGAAGTGTAGCCATGGGCTGTTGAAACACAGCGTAAAATGTGACAAATTTCCCTTTTTTTTGGTCATATATTCACATAGGGACAGACCAGATGGTGTTTAGTTCAGTAAAGTTCAGGGCAGAGATAAGTGCCTACTCATGGAGAGGTACAGAATGAAGAAGTGTTTATGTTTCATAGACAAGCTGTGGTTAAATAATTTTTTTGATGGATGAATGGATGGTCTTTCAGTAAATCACAGGGCCGATCTCAGCAGTGTGAACGGAAACTGAAAAATGACAAAAACAGAGCCGATCACATGGCCTTAATTAGGTTTGTTTTGTTGTTCTTGTTTGTTCTTGGAGATCGTTTCTTAAACTCAAATAGAAATGACGCCAAAAGTGACATTGGCAAAAGTGCTCAATTTCTGCTCTGAACATTTTTGTCCTCTTGTGCACTTTACAAACTTTTGTGCACTTCCAGCAAAGTTCACATCCAAGAAGACTTTAGGGCAGAAGTGCGAGTATTAGGACAGGTTGACCCAAGTTGACCCAGGTTCACTGTATTTCAGATATGAGCTCTTATGTATACTTTTGTAGGCCAAACTGGTAGTTAACACCATGCTGATGCCTCGACGGAATGCCTAGGAATTTTCACTGTTCTTGGATAAGAAGTGATAATTAGCTCTGTGAAGAACATAAGCTCATGAAACTTACATATTTTGTTCATGATGAGAATTCTCATGAATAAATCAAAGTTACATGATTCATTAAGCTGAAACATAATCTGCAAGAGTAAAGACAGAGCTATTATGGTAGTTCAGCCTAGGAGCAGCAAACACACGACCTACAAATACCATCAGTTTTTAAGGGGATACACCAAGCAGATAGACACCATTCTTTCAACAGTGCGTGCAGTAACAAGAAAGAGCTCACCCACTGCTGAGTAGCTTAGCTCAAACACTGGGAGTCAATGGGTAGCGTTAGCCTGCTTCTGCCTACAGCCATCAGATAAACTCTTCAGCAACTCTAAATGGTCCTGTTTGCTTGTTGTTAGCCGTTTTTTTACTGCAACAAAAGTTTGTTTTACAAAGTGGCTCATGTTCTGTAGCACAGTAGCTCCCGCCTACTACATTATCTGATTGGCCTGTAATAAATGTTGACTGATGGAATGAATCCAATCACCTGCCGGATATGCTTCTGAATGGTCAGCCTGGTGTGTCAGGTTAGCGAAAATATCTTTTCTATCAAGAGGTGCTTTCAGTGTTGTTTGTTATTCATTTAATAAAGAAATGCAGTCCAGATCTGATAAAACGGCTACTGAAGCTGTTAGCATCTATGCTAATCTCTGAATGAGCAGTCACTTCCTGCTGTCGTCTGGCTCGTAGCTCCCACCTTCCTACTCTAAAGTACTCTGATGGGGCCGTGCCGCTTTGAACCGCATACAATAGTTGTAGCTTGGAGCTTGGCAAGATGGATCTTGACTTATTACAGACCTTGAATCAGGCGGACCCAGCTGCTCTGCAAGGCTACCTTATTTCAAGTATCAATCCAAAAAAAGCTATTCTAAAATCTTATAGATTTTGGGACGTGCTAAAATATTAACTCATGCGTTTTAGGACTGATTTCTGCTCCGCTAAACTGAGTTTAAGATTGCATTACGTGAGACGTGACCAACTTGCAACTCAGATTTTTCACCTTACAAGATTAAATTGAATGTACCATTCACTTGAGCTCATTTTCAGCCATTAGTTTCCCGATTTTACCTGACCGATGAGATTGATGGAAGACTCCATGTGGCACAGCTGATTGGTCTGAGCGTCAAGCAGGCTCAGTACTTTACTGGCCAGAGTGCTGATCTGGTAGGCGACGCTGGCCAGTGATTGGGTGGTGAAGTTCTTAGTTTCCTCCAAGGCTTTTGAGCTGCCATCTCCTGCCTGAAACAAGACAGGAGGGGTTAGCCTCACACATCTACAGTCAACTGGAATAAACTCTATATATTTTACTTCATGTAAAAACAGCATCCCAGTTTGAAATATGGCAGACTATTTGACACACTCACTGAAAGGCTGAACAAGCAGCTAATGGAAAGGAAGGATTTTGCTCAAACTGGGAGTGTTTTTTCGGTCAATGAACCACATTTGTTATAAATTCTAGTGATGTACAATATTATCTGAACAGCATCGATATTGGCAGATAATTGCCATGAAAATCGACAATGTTTTTACCGATATTAACAGTCGATATTTTGGTAGAACAAAGTAGAAAGGTACATCTCAAATATTGGCTGTGATGTTGGCAGTATGTTCAAATTTACCATATCATGTTCATCCTTATCACAGAATGTCCAGTTTCATAAATAAAGAGTTTAATTTGTTAAATAATCAAAAGTGGTTTCATTTGTTTCACATGTTTTTCTGAGAATAGAGTGTCGTGAAAGAAACAGGTCAGTTTTGGTTAAATGGTGGCTTTGTGCTATTGCCAAAAAAATATTGGTATTGGCAATAATTAGGGATGCACGATATTATCAGTTTGATATTAGTATTGGCAGGCCATAGATATCAACTGCATAAAGCCCCTATATCAGCTGAAATATCTGCAGAATAAATAATGATTCACCTAAATTTCACTTAATGTCTACATTAAGATATCAACATTGTTGTCTTTCAAGAACAATGTTTTTCTTTTTGCTTATTGTTTTCAACAAAAATAAAACATCAGAATAAGAAATAGGTCAATTTTCGTTAGGTAGAGACTGCATACTTTCAAGTAGTAATGAACTGTGAATATCGGCATATCCAATATCAGCAAAAATCCAATATTGTGCATCCCAATCAAAAACCATTAAAAAAGTGACTTAGAATAATATTGGTTCTTTACCACAGAGAGAGTTCTGTCAGTACAGGTTTGTCAAGAAAAGACAATAGAGCGGTTATTTGAACTTAGCTTATTGAAATTATTTAAGTTAAGCTTTATACGCAGAGATCTGAATCTGGGGGTATGGCTCTGATTTGGGGTCTCCATGTCCTTCCACCTGCCTACGTGGAAACCTTACAGCACACATCCCTGCCCTCCTTTTGCCTACAAGTAAAGCATGAGGCAAGGAGAGAAGCAGCAAAAATTCCTTCAGAGCAAGCATCAGTCTCAGCATGGCATTGATAAAGTCAGAACATGGCATAAAGAAGGAGCTCGGATGGAGGAGGGTTGTGAAGCAGCTGGCAGCAGGAGCAGCGAAGAGTAGGTAGGCTGGAGCAGCTTCAATAAGGAAGTCTGAGTGCATTTAGTCAATGGCAGCTTAGAGGCAATCAGATGGCTATCATTAGTGGCAGGCTAGCTTTAGTTCAGCTGTTGGAATGCTGGCATGACAGCAATGTTAACTCAGTGTCTTGTCAGAGCTAATGCTATGATCCATTTCTAAAGAAGCAGTATTATCCATACTTACCTGAATATGGTGTAACAATCTTCAGCCAGCTCTAGTTTAAGTTTCTGTTTTTACTGACCTGTGTGTAGTTGTTGCAGCAGTAGTCGGCCACATTCAGCAGGTTGTCGTAGTTGTCCAGCAGAGCTTTACGGGCGCCCGGTGCCTCCTCCAGGATCTTCACCACCTCCTCTTTTAAGTTCTGCTCCTTCATTGCTGCATTTTAAGACATATTTGTGTTTTTAGTCCTTAGTGTGACACCATTTAATGTTTACATGAATAGATGCATGTCATCATGTAAGATAAAAGGAAACTTAATTGTTTTGAAGCACTTAAAAAAGTCCTTGTGAACATCCTGGAGCATCTTCCAGGGATCTCAACATGGTTTCCTCTCTCAGGCCTTGGAAATATTTGTGAAGCCTTACAACACTCTCATTCTCATCAGTTTGATCCGACACTAGAAAGTCATTGTTGGCTGGTATCCAACCAAAGGAATGGGTAAACTGAGATTCATAAGCCCTGAACAAGCAAGCCATTTGGCTGGCTGCCGTATGGGTGACATGACTGGTATCTTAATGTAAAAAATATAAATCATTCAAAAATCATTAAACTAATAACGGTAGGTTTATGATGGAATTTAGGCTCCCCGAAAGATGGGGGGATTGAACTCCCATTGGCTGGAAGTTGGCTGGTATTTGGCAGGAACTCAGCATGCACTTGGCTGAAAGGGGAAAACTGTAATGACTGCATCTCTGTGTTAGTCAGACCTAAATATTTATAGGTATACCTTAATTTTAAAATCCGGCCCCTGTAACATCTGTCAAGGAAATATCTGACCCACGTGCAAATGTAATTGGTGATCCCTGATGTAAACGGTCAAACACACGAGGACATGCTACCTTTAAATAAAAAAACATACATGTACGTGCATGTGAAAAAAAATGTGTAAATCAGTTAAAAGGCCTCAAACAGTAAGTATGCACCTGTAAAGAATGGGCCTGTCACTTGTTGTCTTTGGGAACCGTCTGAAAACTTATTTTATTCATCGCTCATCCTTTGCTGAATATTTTTGCTCTTAAACGAAAGTAAACGCAGAGCATGACTTGAGCGCAGTTTTTAACAAGTAGAAATAACACACCTGTTTGACAGAGTAGAGCTGATACCAGACCACAGCAAGAAAGCTTTTCTTTAAAATGTCCAAATAAGTTTTAAACTCGGATCAATCAATTCTATCGATTAAAGAAGGGAACATAAGGTTTAAAACTCACCAGATAGTGAAGGTAAGAAATGACACCCCGAAGTCTAAGTTCAGTCTGAACTCTCTGTAGTTGTCTGTCTGTCCGTCTGTGACAAAGTTGTAGTTTGATTCCGCTCTCTCAAACATCACCCTGCAGGCTCATCAGTTTCTGCTGCCGCTGCCGAGACATGCGAGTAAAGATCGCCTCTGCCCAGTAAGATGACTCACTCCTGAAAAAACCCTGAAACTGTTAAACTGGACGAGCGTATGATCATTTGCATTAACATGTTGTACCTTGAGCTTTGGGGCTGATCTTATGTGACTTGGACAAAGTATGTTTGAAAACCACTGCTTTACAAAAACAACTGAGGTCAAAGGCACAATTCAAGGATCAACTGAATGTATTCTTGACATTATGGATGCTTAAAGTCCTTGAATAACCCTGTGAGCTTCATTTTGTTTCTGTTTCCACTCCATACTCTGAAGTAGTGGTTCACGGTGGCATACTCGAGTGCCTTAAGGTAAGTTGAGATGAGGCCTCAGTAATTTGTACACAGTGCTTTATTACTACAGCTATACAGCAGCTGATGGTTCAGTTTTACATTATCGATTTGATTCTTTATTTGCTTTAATTACTTTAAAAAAATGCTAAATCAGGGACATCAACTAAATTGATGTGAAACCTTAAAGAGTTTTCATATCAGCATTGGGCATCAAATCGAAAACAAAATGTCAGCTTGAAAAAACTTTGTGTTGAAATTTGCGATACATTCAAAGTCAGCTCAGAGAAATTAACATTAGATGACAAGAAATAAATTATGATGTTAATGTAACATCAAGAGACAATAAAATCACAAACATGGACAGAATCATAAGATACTGCAGCTCATATTCAAGAGGCTTTATTGCATGAACATAAATTTGGTGATCGTTTTGTCTTAGTCTTTTTGTATGCCTTGGATAATTAGTTTTTTCCAGTCCAAAGAGACTGTAACTGGTTCAGTGGTACTATTCAGGTCCTTCTAAGTTAGTTCGGAGTGAGACATCTTACCTGTGTTTGCTCATCTTTGAATGAACCTGCTCATCTTAAACCGCTTCCTGTTTCTTATGACAGGATTAAACCTTCATCAAAAGTAAAAAAAACTTTTAAAAAAAGGAGAAGAAGAAGAAGAAGAAGAAAAAGAAGAAGGTAAATGAACCTAATGACCAAAGCCAACACCATAGCATGCATAAAGGAAAGACACATAGATTTGATTCTTAGAAACAGTATTTCCTTAAGAAAAAAATGTGGCCTAATACACTGGATTCAGATTAAAAAACACTTGAGTTTATGTTCAGTTAGATGCTAAACTCAACAATTAACAGGCCAACAGTCTTCTTCAAGTTTATTTTTGTTTAATTTTTTTTCAACTCAAGTTAAACCAGTTAAACTATTAAGCCTGTAGCACCACCTACTGGTCATAACCAGTATGAGGAATTAGAGCGATATCAGGAACAGGTAACTCTGCTTACAAAGAGGGCCACAAAAATGTTGGTCAATTTTAGACTTGTTACTAATAAAAATATAAATAAGACAATCAAAATATGAAACTTTTATATGGCTTTATATTTACATTTTCAAGCTCAAGACCAAATGTAAAAACTAACATTCAATAATGCAAACACTGGATTAAAGCCAATTAAATTTCAATTTTAAAACAATAAACTAGTACAGTAAGGTAAGGTTTATGATACAGCTGCCCTACATTAAAAGAATTGGTAATAAACAGAATCTTTTTTTTATCTTTCTGTAATGTTTAATACTCCACCTACACACGTGAGGAACTCCTGCAGCACCGTAATGGAGCCGGCTGCCCCTCTGCACGTATACCTGAGGAGATATGGAGGGCGACACGCAGAGGGAAGAAAGCCGGCTCCAAAGTCAGAGAGAGGATCGAGAGGGACAGGAGATGTAAACCTTTCCTTCCATCGATCATTATGGGGAACGTGAGGTCACTCGCCAACAAGACTGACGAGCTGACGGCGTTAGTGAACAGCCAGCGGATCTACAGAGAGAGCAGCCTGCTTGTCTTCACGGAGACATGGCTGCAGAGGACAACACCGGACAGTGTGATCGACCTGACCGGCTTCACGCTGGTCAGAGCGGACCGAGGGACACAGAGCGGTAAGAAGAGAGGAGGGGGACTTGCTGTCTTTGTGAACTCTAAATGGTGTTGTCCCGGACATGTGACTGTGAAGGAGACTGTCTGCACCCCTCATGTAGAACTTTTAGCGGTGGGATTACGTCCGTATTACCTACCGCGGGAGTTTTCACACGCCATTGCTGTTGCTGTTTACATCCCGCCGTCAGCTGCACCGGCCGGCGCCTGTGACGTCATCCACGCTGTGATCGCGGGACTCCAAACCCAGCACCCCAGCGCCCTCATACTGATCAGTGGGGACTTTAATCATGTCTCTCTCTCTCCTGTCCTGACAAACTTTACACAATATGTAGACTGTGCTACAAGAGGGAATAAAATCCTGGACCTCCTGTATGTCAACGTGAAGGGAGCATACAGCTCTTCTTCTCTCCCTCCTCTGGGGGAATCAGACCACAACCTGATTTACCTTGATACCACCTACAGGCCGCTGGTGGAACAACAGGCGGCCACCATCAGGACTGTCAAGGTTTGGTCTAAGGACACAGAGGAGGCGCTGCAGGAGTGCTTCAATGTCACAGACTGGGATCTTTTTAAAGAGGACTATGGTGATGACATTGAAGGTCTCTCTCATTGCATCACAGACTACATCCGTTTCTGTGAGGACAACATTGTCCAAACCAAAAAGATCCGCTGCTTCCCTAACAATAAACCCTGGATTAATAAGGACATTAAAGGCCTTCTCAACAAGAAGAAGAGGGCCTTCATGTCTAAGGATTGGGACGGGCTCAGGGCTGTCCAGAAGGAGCTGAAGAAGAAGCTGAAGGAGGCCAAGAACAGCTACAGGGAGAAGGTTGAGGCCAAGATGGGGCAGGAAAACTCCAGAGAGCTGTGGTGTGGGATGAAACGGATGACAGGCTTCAACAGACCTGCACCCAGAGCTGAGGGAGACCCAGAGTTTGCTTCTGAGCTGAACCTATTCTTCAATAGGTTCGACACAACCCCCACCCCGGTGAGCTCAGAGAATGGATCTGGGTCTTCAACCCCCACCCCAGCCCCCACTCACAACTCTGCAGGAGACTCTGCCCCCCTCCCTGGCACATCTTCATCCCCCTCCCCTAGCTTGCAAGTGGCTCCAACAGACAGCCCCCCCCTCTCCCCCCCAGCCTACCCCCCCCTGGACACCAACCTCACCCAGCACCCCTCCCTCTCTCCCTGCCTCACACTCACGTCCAGCCAGGTACAGAGGGAGCTCTCCAAACTCCGCACCAACAAAGCCAGTGGGCCAGACAACATCAGCCCCAGGGTCCTCAGGGTGTGTGCCGGGCAGCTCGCTGGAGTCTTTCAGCACCTCTTTAACCTCTCCCTGAGGTTGATGAAGGTGCCCGAACTGTGGAAGACCTCCTGCATCGTCCCGGTACCAAAAAAAGGACGTCCCAGCGCTCTCAATGACTACAGACCTGTGGCACTGACGTCACATGTCATGAAGACCTTTGAGAGGCTGGTTCTTCAGCACCTGAGGACTCTGCTCTCTGCTTTCCAGGATCCTCTGCAGTTTGCATACCAGCAGCACATCGGCGTGGAGGATGCCATCATCTTCCTCACCCACAGGGCCCTGTCACACCTGGAGAGACCAGGGGGCACTGTGAGAGTCATGTTCTTTGACTTCTCTAGTGCCTTCAACACCATCAGGCCCTGCCTCCTGGGGGAAAAGTTGCTGGACATGCAACTGCACCCCGACACCACAGCCTGGATACTGGACTACCTCACAGGCCGGCCGCAGTACGTCAGGGTGAATGGCTGTACCTCTGAGGTGGTCACAAGCAACACCGGAGTGCCCCAAGGAACTGTTCTGGCGCCCTTCCTCTTCACCCTCTTCACTTCAGACTTCCGGTTCAACTCTGGTTCCTGTCACCTCCAGAAGTTTTCCGATGACTCCTCCATTGTTGGATGTATCACCGACGACAACGAGGGGGAGTACAGAGGACTGATCGAGAGCTTCGTCACATGGTGTGACAGCAACAACCTGAAGCTCAACATCAGCAAGACCAAGGAGGTGGTGGTGGACTACCGGAGGAGCAGGAGGTCCCCTGCCCCCATCATCATCCAGGGGGAGGAAGTGGAGAGGGTGGACTCGTATCGGTACCTTGGGGTCCACATTAACGATAAACTGGACTGGTCACACAACACAGATGCCCTCTTCAGGAAAGGACAGAGCAGGCTGTTCTTCCTGAGGAGACTCAGGTCGTTTGGCGTCTGCAGCAGGCTCCTGAAGACCTTCTACCAGTCCGTGGTGGCCAGCACACTCTTCTTTGCTGTAGTGTGCTGGTGGGGCGGCATCAAGACTGCTGAGGTCAACAGGCTCAACAAACTGGTGAAGAAGGCCCGTTCTGTGGTGGGCCTTCAATTGGACACTTTACAGACTGTGGCTGAGAGGAGGATCAAGGCCAAAATCATGTCGATCCTGGACAACCCCTCTCACCCTCTCCACGACGAGCTGTGGGTCATGGGAAGCTCCTTCAGCCAACGCATCATCCCCCCCAGAAGCAGAACTGAGCGCTTCAGGCGCTCCTTTGTGCCCACCGCCATCAGACTTTACAACAGCAGCGGAGGCCGCAGTTTGTCACTGCACTGACCCCCCCCCCCCCCCCCCCCCAAAACAGCAATGGATGTACTCAAGCAATATGACACTGGACTGCACTTTAATAGATTTATAATAACCCTCCATATGCTCCAAACCACCTCTATCCATACTGTACTGTTATTGATTCATATCCCTGATCATGGTTCATTACTCTAGGTAAATAATTTGCACTGTTACTGTGTGGTCATAAGCGCTGCTACATTTCACATTGTCACTTTAATATCACTGTCACTTTATTTTTATCTTTACTGCACTGCACAGGAGGCTCGGTTGTTTTGTACTGTGTTAAATTATTATTTTAGTATGTTAGTTAATTTGATAATTGAACGCCACTTACTCTGTTAATTTAGTGCTTAGTTTGTTAGTTAATTTTGATAATCGTATATATCTTCTATTCCTTGATCTATGTCTTATGCATGCTACTATCCCTGTACTTGCCCTGTACTGCTGCAATACCAGAATTTCCCCTTTGGGGATCAATAAAGGACTATCTTATCTTATCTTATCTTATCTTATCCAGTATTTAGAAGGTGTTTCACTTAAATTATATTTTTTATGTTAAAATATAATTATTATTGTTATCCATAAATTTTCAAATTCACCATTTTTACAAAAGACAAGAAATAGTAAAGTACATTATCATTACGTCTTGATTAAGATGTCAAATTACAGTTGTTTTACATGCTTTTCCTGAGCAGAAAAAAATAGTTTTAGTGCTTGATTTATTCCTGACTTCTCAGATTAGCCCACTTTACCAGCTTGAATTTGGTTAAATATGGTATTAAATGGTGAATTCAGTGTGAGAGTACTCATTCCTGTTCAATATGTCCAATGACAAGAAAATTTTAATTTATAAAGATGTTTTTGAAAGATTTCTTAAAAAAAAAAAAAAAATGACAGGTGGTCTAGTAAATTTAAGCACAGTACATATATTTTTCTTTGTTTTTGATTTTATTTTACCTTTATTTAACCATGAAGTCCCACTGAGGATAACATTTCTTTCATAAATTAACATGGCCACGGTAGAGATAATAAAATCTTAGATACTGTTGGTTATTTAAGTTCCTTCTACTTACCTTTTTATCAAATAATTTAATATTTCAAACCCAAGAAGCTTTCTGATATTTTTTTAGTCTGCTAGATTTTTTTGCAATACTGCATGTAGAAGCTCAACCCTTTCAAGCACTTTCATTGATAAACCTCTAAAAAATCCGGGATCTGACCTCAACTAAAACCAAATCACTTTTTCCTTCTTCCAGCATTTCATGAAAACTGGATCAAAATCCGTTGAGGACTTTTTGAGTTGTCTTTCTCACAGACAGACAAATGGACAAACAGCAGCAAAAACATAACCTCTTTGGCAGAGGTACCTGTGTTTCTTTAATGCTCCTTTAATGACCAAATTAGTCTTCAAATTGTTTAAAAAAAGTTTGTTAGGCTGATTAATTGATTTTTCTGTTTCTCTGTGGTGCCATTTTCAGTCTTTTCAAGGAAGCCTGTGAGACAGCAAAAATAAAAAAGCAATGACTGACTTGTTTTGACTAATTGTTTGTTGTATATTTTTATACTTATAATCATCCTAAAGTAATGATTTTTGTTATTTACAGCTTATTTCATCGAGTTAAATCTCTCTTTTGTTATATTGTGTGACTTGTATTGTGCAAAAGTTGTATTTTGGTTTGGCGACACATGAAACAAAAACATCACTGAGTGAAATAAAAATTATTTCAAATCGATCTGCTTTCTTCTGAATTTTTACTTTATCAGAGAGAACAAACAAGAGAAATACACCACTGAATCAGATTAAAGACAAAAAAAAATGCAGAATGTCTTTCGTTCATTTTTTGTAGTAAAAGTTGTCTTGAGTATGAGGGGAACCTTCTCAATAACTCCTAAAAACTATGCGAGTCGGTCATGATGGGGCGATGGGGTTCCAGGGCTGTTTCCGTGGAGCTCCCTCCTTGTCCTTCTTCTCCAGAGGCCTCAGGTGACTCGACAGGACCAGATCTCTGACAGACACAGGTGAGAGCGGGGGTGAGAACTGATACTAATGCCATTATCAGGGGCGTTAAAAAACACTGTTATTCTTCCTAGTAACAGGTAATCTAATAAACTACTATTCAAAATGTTACAACGCCCACACAGGTCAGGAGCTGCCCCGCAAACAGACTCACAAGAGAACTGGATGCCAGAGTTGCCAGGTCTGCTCATTATAAGCGACTTTGGGCTTCTTTTTTTGAAAAGTTGCTTATAAATATTGGCAGTTGCCGGTTGCGTTTTTTGGGGGGCTTGTTCTTAAAGTGCAGTTGCTCATTTGGGCTTGTTGTGCTCCCAAACCCAGGAGGGATCTGATGCTCACTCTACTACCAAGATAAACTCAATTCAGAAGTTACACAAAATATTTTCTCCCACTCTAAACACAAATTTAAATGTCACTGTAAAAAGAGGGGCAAAAATGATGTTTCCACCAAAAAGAAATCCTTAAAGCCAGAATTAAATGTATTTTCTATGTAGCTATTACTGTTTTCACCACAATGAAGCTGTAGAGGATCAGCATAAAACTTAGATAAAAGCCTGACTTTGTCTGTTTGGTTACAAAAATCAAGGTTAGACAGACTGTTTAGTGATAACAGAGTTATAAATAACTGTAGCCCCTCCCTGCACTCCTGTATAAAGAAAAGGATGTTACACCTCCAAACAAAAGGGTGATAAATAAGTAAATTAAGAGCCAAATAAGGAAAAAATGTCACTGTGAAATTAAAATGTAATGTAGAAAATAAAAACAAGTTTTATGTGAATTTCTCTTTTTTTTCTTTAAAAAAAAGGAACTATCACACTAGAGAAAAAATAGCTGGAGGTTGCTTGTTTTGGGCTTGATTTGATCAACCTGAGGGGCGTTTCACCAAAGTGGAATTAAGACATCCAGGATAACCAGCTAAAGCCAGACTTGTCCAAGTCTCTGTCAGTCATTGGCCCTCCCAGAATCTGTCTAACTTACTCTCCTTGATGCTCCCCCATATACATCCTCATTTTAAAATGTCTCTGTGTTCTTTGAAAGGCATTTTTAAATGAAATTTTATGGAAATTTTGATTTTTTTAGGATTTCAGAAGGAAAGTGAAATAAACATTTCAGCTCCCAAAAAATCGAATTTTCGGGCTATAATTTTTATTTCCAGGCATTAAAGGGTTAAAAGAGCAGATAAAGCTTGACTTTACTTCCTCAAAAACACATTTTTATTTATGTGATAGGAAGAACGACTTTTTGATGCTCAGGGAAACGTTCTTTGAGGGGCCTGGAGTTACCTGAACTGGTCGTAGGAGACCCTCTGGCTGACGGCTCTCAGTTTGGCGTCGTTCTCTCTCCTGTGTTTCTGCTCCGACTCGATCGCCCCCTGTAGCTCTCTCTCCAGCGCTGAGAAGTCGATGACGTCACGCTGGGAGCTCGCCATCACCTGAGGATGTCACACATAGTTCGACTTTGAGTTGACATGTTTTTACAGCTTATGTTACAGACTGATGGTGCATTCCAGTTGTACTGGGAAGTCGGGATTTCCGAGTTGCAAGGGGGAAAATTCAACAGGAACGCCTCATGAAGTCGGAATTCCAAGTCGGAAAGTCAGAGAATCCTCACCAAGTTGACAATCAAAGATGGCTGCCTCAGGTGTAATGGTGTGTCCCAGTTGATCTCAGAACTGGGATTGTCCTAGCTGCAAATTAAATTAACTTTAGTCACTGGGAATGCCCCCTTTTTTCACTTCGAAGTCGGACGTCTTTACCAGCTCCTAACTGGAACACGTCTTGCCGGGATGTGACATAATTCCCACTCCCCTCTTCTCAGCTCTGATTTAAATGGAAGTCATTTAAAAGAGTTTAAAGGGACAGTTCGGGTTTTTTGAAGGGGCATTGTGTGAGGTACATGGCATCAGCCTGAACATGTGCCACAGTGTCACAGCTCAGTTCCCTCTCTGTTCACAAATCTCAGGACAGATGCTGTCAAACTCTCTGCATAATTAAAAAACTTGTGGAAGAAAACAACATATTTTTTATTTTTATTGATTCAATTCGATTGGATTAGATAGAACTTTATTCATCTCTTTGGGAGACTCCCTCAGGAAAATTAAGATTTGAGTAGCAGTTTGTAAGCAGAAAAATAAAAAGATATATAAAAACAAAGAAAACAAAAATATAAATAAAAATATGTCTACATGCTGGCTACTACTGCTCCTTCCCATCCTACGTCTTCCTGTTATTCCTCCTTGCCCCTAGTGAGGAGTTATACAGTCTGATGGCCTCTTTTTATCTCTCTCTTTTTTCACTTGTTTTCTGTGTCTACCCTTCTTACCTCCTCTTATTTTGGTCCCCATAGTCTCCTTTGATGATTGATTCTTTCTGGGAGGAGTGGGGGGTGGGCATGGGTGGTCCGGGTCCAGGCACTCTGTATTGGGTGCCAGGGCATGGACTACTGTGCCCCCTTACAGTGCTTTGGTTTATTATGCAGACTGTGTTTGTTTGTGACGGTTCTTGGATTTAAATTGAGCTTTTTGTTGGTTGGCTCCTTTCGTGCTTAAACTCTTGTGCTTTTCTTATGTGTTTTCCTGTTTTTCACAGCACTTGTAAACTTTTTTTTGTTAAAAGTGACATACCAGCAAAGTTTATAATAATTATAATAATAAAAAAAATCCCTAAAAGCTCATCTGTAAAAAGATTAAAAGTATAACATAAGATGAACAGATGAATAAATAGCCAGAGAGTAAAACAATAAGAGATGCACAATATTGAATTTTTGCCGATATCCCGATATGCCAATATTTTTTTAATTCATTATCGGCAATACTGATATTTCTGGTCAAGAGCTCAAGCTCTGTACTAACAAAAATGAACTTGTTTCTTCAGTGTTACAATATATTTTTTTGCAAGGAACAGATGTAAAACAAGAAAAACAGCATTTAACTCTTGCAAAAATGAAACCCTTGATTTTTAAATGTACCCATGCAGTGATGAGAAGGTGCATCAATATTGTACATTTGTGTAATTTGCAGAAATTCCACTCGATATAAGCAGTAAATATCTGCAAAAACTTCAATATTGATCGATACCAATACTTAACTTTTTAGGCTAATATCGCCAATACTGATATCAAACCGATAATATCGCGCATCCCTAAAAACAATGAAGCATAAATCATAAACTAGAAAGCACTCGGAGAGCGCAAACCTCCGCCAAGGTCGGTTTTTCACCAAGTGCCCTGACCATTTTTTGTGGAGTTATATGCACAAATGCCGAAAATGGTCCTATCTCGCAACGTTAAAGAATCCTTTAAAAAAAATCCTGGATCCGGATGGTGATCCAAATCAGTCCCAAAATCTAATCATTTGTTCCTTATCTCATTCCACACATTCATCCAAATCCGTCCTTAACTTTTCAAGTTATCTTGAACACAAACAGACAAACAAACCAACGCCGGGAAAAAAATAACCTCCTTGGCGGAGGTAAAAATGGGAATCAAAAGTAGGTAACTAATGATGTAAAGATGTAAAAAAAAAAAAAAAATTATTTAAAAACAACATTTGATGGACTTAAAAGTAGTGTGAGCTTAAATGGGTTTGGTTTTAACAGGAGACCAGGTCTATGGACAGATCCAAACGACACCCTCACTGTTTAGTTTTCATTAAATAAACTGAAATATCACTTGGTGAGTATCTTTAGGCAGTCTATTTAAATTTAAAATCCCATATGCACTGAGAATGTATGTATTCAATAACTTGTAACATCGACCACTTCAAACGGTCGCGTGTTGAAGCGCAACACTGAGCTAACAGCATTAGCTTTAACAGCATTCGGCTCACGCTACTGTTAGCTGTTAGCTCTGAGGGTAACACCTACAGCTGCGCCTTCATCTTCCCTCTTGATCAGCTAACCGTTGTTCTCTGCTTTAACTCTTACCGTAAACCGTGTGATATCCGTGTGTCCACGCTCAAAGTTCCTGTGTTTCTTTTAGCCTCCTCGCTACTCAGATACAACAGAGTCTCCATGACGACGGGGAACTCGTTCTTCTTCTTCTGTTCGATTTATTGGCGGTTGGCAGCCAGCTTAGGGAGCATTACCGCCACCTACTGGATTGGAGTGTGGTACAGGAAATTGAGCAGGGAAAAAAAAAAATTATAATTATAATAATAATGATAATGATAAATAAATGAAAATAAATATAAAATAAAAATAACAATTAAATATATATATATATATATATATATATATATATATATATACACACACACATATATATATATATATATATATGCACTTAACCTTATAAACTCACAAAACTCCAAATTTAAACTCTGTACAATAAGCCAGTCTCCCTCAAGTACTTCATTAATGACTTGAATATTTTGTCAGATGTTGACCCTAGCAGATTCTTTACAGTGAGATCCAAATTTTCTTTGCCAAGTTGGTGACTAACCTGTCGCCTTTCCTGTGTGTGTTTTGCACAATCAATGACTACATGTTTTACTGTTTCTGCTGTCTTACAATATTCACAGAGTCCTGTTGGATGTTTACTTATCAAATACAGATTCTGATTGAGTCCTGTATGCCCTATTCTTAGACGGGTAATTACTGTCTCTTCCTTAGGGTTTCTGCCCTGTGTAACATTTCTGCCAACATGTTTTTGGATGTTGTATAGATGTCGCCCTGTGTCAGATATATTCCAGTATTCTTGCCATATTTCTAAGGTGTGACTCTTTATAATAGACTTAACTTCTGTTTTGGGAAGTGATACTGCTGTGTCTATTTCCTGTGATTTCATTGCAGTTTTTGCTAACAGGTCAACTTTTTCATTCCCTCTGCGGGGGAACTCGTTCTTCTTCTTTCCTTTAATGGCGGATCGCAAACAACGTTCGGGTGCATACCGCCACCTACTGTACAAGAGTATGTAGCGTCATATCTCCTTTAAATTCTATCCATCAGTTGAGTCTCTTGAGAAAGCTGAATTATGCTTTTCTTACATCTTTTCTCCATCCCCTTCTGATCCAAGACTTTTAGACCGAGGTGAAGTTACTAGAGAATGGTTAGATCACCTCCCAGTGCCCCTGATTTAGGGCCCAGAAAATTACCTCACATATGAATACAAAATAATTGCAGTTTTTTTTTTTCAATAGCTTCTAGGTCATGTGACCCAGTGAATCCAAACTAGTATCTAATTGTATTACTAAACTGGACAAATAAGACACACCACTTTGTATGGTACTTTAGTGCTTCATCTATTTCTTATGAATATTAATATGCAAAGTAAAGCTCAAAGTACATGAAATTCAACCACAATCAGACCATTTCTTCACGAACTCATTCTAGATGATGGTTTTAGTGACCGTTTCTACACTTGAGCTATTTTGCGTTTTTATTATACATCAGTCCATGATGTTAACTCCTGCCTAATTAAACTGGAGTGTACTGAGATGAATTTCTTCTAAACCAAATTTTGTCATTTTTTTCTGCTTGGATGTAAATGCAGTCAAGAAAAGTTAGAAAATTGCAATCTGGCCCGATGTTAAGTATCACAATACAAATGGTGGTCAGTTTTAGATTGTGTTAGACTGAACACACATCAAGCACAAGTGAATTTGTCAGTTTCTTTTTATTAAAGATAAGTAAAATACCCTCTTATGTACAGAGTTTTGTTTCTTACATTTTCACGATATCTTTGTTCTGTATCTGTAATACATATAACCTCAATACTATAAAAACATACAGCATTGCACAGACGATCATTTCTAGTTCATCTATACCGCAGAACGTGAAACAAGCAAGTAAAAATGACTCTTGTAAAATAATCCCTTTTAAAAAACACTTGCGTTTTGTAAATCCTCCTGAATAACTTGTGGAGTCCCTCAGGGAAACATCCTTGGTCCTATAAAATCCCTCTTCTCTTTATTTTGGGAGCACTAAAAGAACCCATATTTTTGCCTTAACTCGGGTTCATCTGTTTCGATTAATATGTTCAGATAAACTAATACTCACTTCACCTGTTTTCACACACTGAGTACCCCTGATCCACCTCTACCAGTCTCTTCTGTTGTGATTGGACAGTTCAGTGCAGCTCTTGGCCATGTTTTCAACAACTCTGCATCGTCTACGGTCTTTCCTCTGCACCGGTCTTGCCACCCCAAGCCATTGGGCTTCAACTGCTGAGAAAACAATGATAGGACATCACACTAATGGGCCTTTTCAAGGGGACTGGGGCATTGGGCAACTTCAGACAGCTACTGGCCCTGTAAACAGGGGGAGAGGGAATAATCCCGATGCTTTTGTTACTTTAACAAAAGTAAAGATACTCTGACACCAGTACATAGTTTTCTTTATCACTATTGAGGAAATCTGATAATATTCTAGGGGCCAGATGGGAGGCTGTAGAGGGCTGGTTGTGGAGTTAGGGCCCCAGTTGATGAACGCTGAACCAAAGGGTATATAAAACTTGAAAATGCATAATGTGAGCTCTTTAAACATTTCATAAAGTCTTCTCTCTTCTGTGCTTAATCTTAAGATCCAGAATGTGTTTGCAACATTTATTAAAAGAAAACAAATATAGTTTGATCTTCTATCATCCTGTGATAAATGTCTTTCCTTTGGTAAATTTCCCTTCCATTTCTTGATCTTCAGCACTTGGTCCAGTGGCTCCATACTGTCCATGACTGATGACTTCTTTCTTGTGACAAAGGCTCCTTGATCATCCAGTGTTTAACACCATTAAAGTCTTTGGATTCAAAACTTAAATACTTGATATCAAGGTGGTTTATGTGCAAATGTGTCTTCCAGCTTTAGGATCACAACAGGACGTTTTTTGTATTATTCTTTAAAGTCACTTGAAAGGCATTTTTAGGACTTAATATGTGATTTTTATGCTCTTTTTTAATACTAAAACTGAACAAAGGGGGCTCTTCAGGACCATGTGCTAAGAACTAACAAATGTAATTTGTTTAAATAAAGTGCCTTGTCCTGCAATTTGTTGCCAGATCAACACAAACAGGGTGTTGAAGTAAAGAGTCCAAAAACAATTGTGAGTTAGCGCTTTAGTACTTCATGACCCAAAGTCTATGGGATTTTAGAATAGCCTTTTCCTGATAAATATCTCTGTGATGAACACATGCAAATATGATTATAAATTTTGCAATACAAAATGCATCTGATTTTGCCCCGCTCTTGAATTTAAAGGTGTAATTTTGTTCTTAAAAGGATGGCTGCCAACGAACAAGGACTACAAAAATGTCTGGGAGTCCCAATGCAACCATTTCTGATCATTTTTTACTAAACAATAATTCATACAAGATCTCCACAGCCATGGGCACGAACCTCTTGAGGACAGTTGATAAGGAGAAAATTCTCAAACAAAGAGTAACAACATGGCATTACAAGTTGGAAGCTTGGTATCTGCTCCTAAGTCAAGCCACCATACTGTAGTTTCTTTAAAACTTGCTAATACTTTTTTTTTCTCTTCCTAATTATGACTTCAAAAATCATGAAAGTTAAGTTCGCTGTGATAAACAGAATGTAGAAATTTCATAAGCTTTTGCTTATTTTCAGCAATTACCCAAGAATACATTGAACAGTCCCACAGAATTTGAGGGTGTGCTCCATTTATCTCAGAAGTAGGAACTGAGAATTACGTTGCATCCCAGTTGTTCTGGTTCAGGGTACCTACCTGCGACTCCTTCAACAAAGAAATTCTGACCAAAAGGGGCATTTCTAGCAACTCCCAACTTCTGATATCAAATAGATCATTAGTTGAGGAAACCAGCATGAAGCCAACTCCTGTGTTTGCCTACAAAAATACCCTGCACCACTCTATTTGTCCCTATGGAATTGTAATGAAAGACAAACTCTTTTGTTTGGAGCTTGAAAAGGTTCTTTAAAAATATATAATACGAGGGGGTGACGAACGCTACTGAGTCCATCCACTACACTGAAGTTGTGCAGCCTAGCAAATCCTTCAGTTTCTTGCCGTATCCTCAATTAAGAATCCTGACTTGCTCTGAAAGTTCTGCCTCAAAGACTAGTTGTTCATTCTAAAGGTGCCAAGTAGTGCCCCTCCTGGTATACAGGTTGGATCTTGACGATGGATCATCTAAAAACCAATTCAGGTGGGTCTGTCATCAAAAGCACAGTGGTTTGAAAGAGGTTTGATGAGGTCTGCAGTTTCAAGTCCACTCGAGTCTCTTCCTGGCACAGTGGAAAGTATTGAGCACTGATATCCAACTGATTCCAAGTTCATTTCTTGCTGAACTTCAGAGGAGATGAAGCTTCGATCCAGAGAAGATGGTGGTTCTATGACACTTTGAAGGATCTTTGGCAGGTCTCATTGAGCGTCCATCAGTTCCCCAGGGGAGGGTTTTGAAGCTTTCAGTAGAGCTCAGACTGTTTCTTTCTACCTCTGTAAGAAAATGTTTTTGAACTCTTTGAGTATAAGCTCCACTATCTGGCTCTGGAACACCATATGGATCGTCATATTGGCTGACTCAGTCTGTGGGCGGAGCAACGTGGGGCCGAAAACAATGGCAACGCTCTGAAACGACATCCTGTTAGAATCCTTGTGGTCGATCACCCTGGACAGAAAAAAAATAGAGAAATATGTTTCAGAAAGGGGTTGTCACCTTATCAGAATAGATTCTCTGCTTTGTTGGATTCAATTTTGGACTTTACATTAGATACAACTACTGGCAGGGGGCTAGATTAAGCAACAATTGGAAAGCTTTAGTGCACTTGACAAAGAGCAGTGTGAAAGAAACCAAGCAAATGAAAGTTAAAACACTGTAGCAACTTCACCCTCAAACCAAACCGAGTCCAAATTGTCTCAGGGTTAACTCACTTGAGTAAGTGTCTAAACAGCAGCTCCATGGTGTCGTGGTTTGGCAGAGGAAGAGCGCGAACCAGGTCCCTCATGTAGGAAACTCTTAACTGGTAATCTTGGACTTCTGCGTGAAAGTAAGCACAAAGAGATGAGCATAAACAAACATTGTACTCGTCTTGAGGCTCATTAAATTGTCTATTTATTGGTGACCAAACCCGAATGACAACAATTCGAGTAGTAAACCAGTCCTCACTAAATGTAAGACTATAATTCTTGAATCCTGATTAAAAGACTTGCGAACAGCAGATTATCCCTGATCTAGGCTTTGATTTCAAGGTCACGTAGTTTGGGTTCTGTTACTGACGGATGGCAGCAATGAACTTGTCGAAGCAGCTGAAGGGAAACAGTGGCTCTGGAAGTTCTCGTAGGAAAAGTTTGAGAGCGCCGGTGATCACGTGGATCTCCTCCCACAGCCCATCCTCCAGGTCCAGCTGCTCCTCTACAGAGAGACGAGAAGGATACAATGAAAAAGGACCAGATGGAAAGCTTCCTTAATTTAAAGAAGTTACTTTAATACAATTTTACTCATGTACAAGTAAAAGTAGTGCTTCACAAATTTACTCAAGCAAAAGTAAAAAGCACTTCATATGAAGTCTACACAAAATGTTGAGCACAGGAACTATCAGTGACATTCCTACAAATAGATTTTTCTTGACAGACACTGTGGGGGATGGATATTAACATAAATAATAGGAATATTTTTGTCTGATAAACATATTTTTACCTCCACCAAGGAGGTTGTGTTTTTGCTGGCATTTCTCCAATAGCAAAATATCTTGAAAAGTTCTCAACGGACTTGGAAGACATTTTTGAGGAACGTTACTCAAGGCACAAGGGAAAAGTGATTAGTTTTGGTGGTGATCCAAATGCATATCCAGGAATTATTTTAAAGATTTGTTAACACTGTAAGATAGGGCCCTGATCGGCACCACATCTACACTCTGCAATGGGCTTGCCACCCTGAGCCAATGGGCTCAAACTCAACTTTATTTACATTTACCATCTACAGACATGTGAGTAAGATTTTGTGTATGGTGGAAGTACTGCTGTTGTCAATAGACTGTACTGTATTTTAACCCATAATTACTGCCTTTTGAGCCACTAAAGTAACAGACAGTATCAATGGTACAGAATAAAGATGTCACTGAGTCTGTAAAATCAGTCTGAACACCTTAAGAAGACAAACAGAAAAAACAGCATAGACCAGGCTGAAATAGCCACTGCATAGCCAGACAGTATATGGATCAGCTGTTTACAGGGAGGCTCAAAAGGGGAAAAACAACCATTGCTCAGCGAGGTAGTTTGGTGATATTTTCAGGGATTATGACTGCCGTTTGCTTTGGATACATGAGGAAACTTGTATGTACAAGGAGCACATGCATGACCATCCAGGTTACCTGTTGATGCAAGTGTATACATTTGGGACCTATGTGTCAAATTCAGTGAAATACTAGAATGACTAAGAACACTTCAAATGTTTCAGGATAATTCAGGGTCAGAGTAGGAGGAAGAGCTAAAGGGGAAGCACTCGAGGACCTCAAGGATCTGGGAGAAGGGTAAAAGGTCATGGTAGGACATCACAGTGTTAGTTTGATTGAGCGGGGCTGAGGGAACGAAACAATTTTGGACAGACAGAAAGACAGACAGTTTCTTACCGTGGTCAGCTTTGTGTCGTAGTTTCTGGATCACAGCTAGGTTCCCGCTCACTCGGTAGATCCCATCCACATCCAGACCTGAACACACACTCAGATCAGTTTGTTGTGTGTTTGTATTAATGTGAGTGTTTTCGTGAGCATGTTCATACCTCTCCTCTCCACCGTTTTGATGCACTTCTCAACAAATTTTGGGATGGTTGTGTTCTCTCTGTGACAGAGTGTATCCAGGTGACAGCCAAACACATTGTCTGGACAACCAAAAGAAAAGCTCTGATATAAAAACATGCAGTCTACATTTGACCAAAGTGCGGTACCCACATAAAGATTATAGGGCTGTTTTAGTCCCGACTTTCCGCCTTCCCGACCGAGGATGGCAAACGCCCAATTATCTTGTGTCTTATTAGATTATACTATAAGATTATCCTGTGGTCTGAGGTGTGTTAAGAGTGAATTTGTCCTGATAATCAGCTCCGAAACAGGTTGGGGCAGACAATCGTAAATATCAAACTTTTTCAATATTTATGACCAAAAATCTTCATGTGTGGGGAAAGCCGACGACCCCCGAGTCATGACTCCGTGAATTGCAACGTGGAACAGAATGAAGCCAATCAAGAAACGAGCTGACTGAGGAACAAGGAAGCAGGCGAAAATAAAAACAAGCATGGCCGACCTGAAACATAAAGTTTGTTGGACCCAAGAAACGGAGGACAAGCTCACGTGTTCATGCTGTCTCCAGGATTTTTTTCCACAGTTTTTCTTCTATTTAGTTTGTGCTTTTCCCGTCAAAAATAGTCCCAAGACCACCATCATTCACTCTCCTTGTATGTCCTCTCCCATGTTGCGTGTTGTGTTTTTCGGTTGTTGCCACAGACATTGTTTCTGGTTGTTGCTATGTTTCTTCTACTTCTTCGTTTTTGTTAGATCACGTTTGATCACTTGAGATTTCTGGCTTGGAGGACTAGATTCTCGATTGGTGTTGGGACAGAATGGTTATGTGTGTGGTGTGCTGTGTTGAGATTATTGGAGCACACCACATACAATACCATCAAAACTGTTCAATGCCGGATTTTTTATCTTCATGTGTGGGGTCTCTAACAGATAAAAAATCTCTTTAGATTTAGAAAAACCTTATGTGTGGACCCTGCTTTAGACAAACAGTCATCATTATTAGCTGTTTTCTCATCATGTGGTCATTGAAACAGGCAGGACGTCAGTTTTTACCTCGGATGTATCCCTTTTCTTTGACGTGCTGCAGCGTGGGCCTGCGCTGAAGGAAACGTCGTAGTTTTGTCCGAACTCGTCTCTGCTCGGACTCAGGTGTTCCTGATGAATTCCTCGTGGCTGAAACAAAACAGACAACAAAAGAATAAAGTTTATAACCTTGAACAGCATCTGGATCAGCCTGATCCAGTGGCTGAAATCAGGCAGATCCATCTCACAAAGCTTCAATCTACAATGATTGTGCTGGGCCCGGAGCAGCATGGCCCAATCTGAGTCCTTTAGAGCAGGAGGAGGTGGGAGCTACCAGCAAGACCATAGCAGGAAGTGAATGCTTGTACAGAGATTAGCATAGATGCTAGCAGCTTCTATACTAATCTATGCAGTAGTAATTTGGTCAGATCTGGACCGGATTTCTTAACTAAATATAAACAAACAACAACACTGAAAGCATTTCTCAATAGAAAAGACATTTTATCTCCACTTCCGACATGTTTTGATGAGAGTTTGCTCTACGTAGTGCCATATATTTTAAATTTTAGGCAGTAGCAGTAGTGCCCACCTACTATCTGATTGGCCTGTAATGATTATGATTGACAGAATGGTTGTCCAATCACTTGCCGGATATGCTTTTTAAAGGTTCTGCCAATTCCTAAACACTTTCTGCGGGCTCTTTTCCAGATGGACCAGTGAAATGTATCGAAGACAGAAAATTGAGTAAACTGGGTAAATTTAAATAATGATTAAAAAAACACCGAGCTGATGGCAGCATCTAAATAACACAATTCTGGGCAACACAAGGGAAGAATGGGCTTTTATTTTATTTTATTTTATTTTTTACAATATTTTTAATCAATCAACACGGCAGCAGCAGCACTGAATGAACATGACACATTCAGACAGAAAGTGGACCTACATCTGTTTCAACTTTAATGAACAGCATGGACTCACATGTTCTCTTCCTGTCTTTGTCCTCTTTGTCAGAAGCACCATCGGTTTCCTCATCGTCCTCAGACACATACGCCGACTCCTGAAAGAGTTTGAGGACATGAAATAACCTTTAACAACAGCTGCACTGAGGCAAGAACGGTGCGTCTCTCATCTGGTGTCATTGTTCAGATGGCTGTGGAGAGTGTTTGCTACCAGCTGTTTGATGGTGTCCTGGATCACTTTGAACCAGTCATTGATGATGCTCTCCGTGTCGTACTGCATCAGATACTCGCAGCCCTGCCGGGTCTTCAGCTGCAAAAAAAACGGAAGAACACCATCACGCACAGCCTAATAAACTCCACATACTTATGAGTCTTTTGGGTATTATGGTTAAATACTGGAGCAGAAAACAACATCAACGTGGTCAAGAGTAAAGGCCTTTAAAAGCATAGTGTTTCCAATAATTCAGTGATTTTCAATAACTTTCTATCATGCCTCCTCCCTTCAAAATAAATGTCCCAAAATAAATGTCCTTTCACCATCCATAAAGTTACTTAAAAGGCAAGCTAAAGGGACTGTTCAGTTTTTGTAAGTGTGGTTGTGTGAGGTACATGGCATGAGCCTGACATGTGCCACAGTGTCACAGCTCAGTTCTCTCTCTGTTCAAAAATCTCGGGACAGATGCTAATGCTATACATTGCTGCACATGGTGCCAAAGTCTCTGTGTAATTAAAAGGAATTGTGGGAGAGAACAAGCCACAAAAACAGCAGATTCATCATACATTACAAAAAGTTTGTTTGCATCCACCTCAGTTCTCACCACCAAGTCACTTCGATTAGGCACTCACAACAAGCTGTACTTCTGTACAAGCTGTATGCACTAATTTGGACAAAATGTAGGATGTGGATTTGTAGCATGTAAAACATATCCAGATTTGGTATAGATTCTCACTTGTGTACTGCTTTCAATGGTAAAAAGAATCAGCAGGTCTGAGGTTAAAATGGCAAACAGAAAACGTGTATTTCCATGAAAACATCACCATTTATTTTACTCCATTTTCTGTGCAGTTATGTGAATCAAAAGCTGATAAATTTACATTTCTTAGTTGTTACATTGGTGTTACGCATCTCACAGGTAAGTGTTTAGTTGAGAAAGCCATGATAATCTAAATAAATGACTTGTGCAGTTACTTTAGAGCACAAATAAACGCTGCAGCATTAGCTATTAGCCAAGCGTTGAAGTAGGGCTGGGGGATATGGGCGAAAATAAAATCCCAGATTTTTTGCACAACACTCAATTTACGCTTTTGAATGATTAAAAAGAAAAAACTCCAAGTGACACAAAAATTCCATTAATGGTAGTGCAAACATAGGCAGGTTTGTCTCGATGAACACTGAAAACTGAGCTATTTTCACTGTATATTAACATGGAACTTTCTGATCAATAGTGAAACTCATTTAAAAAAGAAATACAAGCCTAAACATGTGTATGTGAAAACCTGCAAGGGCCTACCATCATGAATACAGTACATTTTCAGTATTTATATTTTCAAACATCGCAACAACTTACATTTCAATAAGTAAAAAAAAAATCTCTTTTTAATTTTTAAAGCTTCGGCAGAAAATAACTTGAATTTATTGATTTAATTGATTTATTGTCCAGCCCAATGTTGAAGTGACATACTATTGCAAAACCCATTATGAACTGTGAGCAGTACATACTGTGTAGTATGAGGCAGGCAGTTTCAGAAACAGTGCACATGATAACATTTTTCACCTCTAAAACGTTCTTTTTGGATGACTTGTCCTTGTTGGCCCATCCCACTGACGCTCCTCTCAGCTCAACGGTGTACTCTGGAACAATCTGTGATGATTTATTCTGAAGAACAAGAGGTAAAGGCATCATCGTGAGTTAATACCGGTGTCGCTGGAACAGGTAATACAAAACATGGATTTAGTTTCTGTGTTGGAACCCTTTAGTTTCGAAAGAGGTTTTTGTAGTGCCAAACTATGGCACAGGCTCGATCAGCATGAAGGTTGCTGGTTCGATCCCCGTGTCAGACAGGGCCTTTCTGTGTGAGGTTCGCATGTTCTCCCCTTGCATGTGTGGGTTCTCTCCGGGCACTCCAGCTTCCTCCCACAGACCATTAATGCCTGTTACTCCTGTAAATGCCTGTTAAATCTTTGACTGGCATTGTGACCGCATGGTTGACTTCTTTTTGCCGCCATATTGTTTGGCTTTTCATCCTCACTCACCTCTCGGAATAGTGTATGTAACACTAATTATATCCACTGGGTAGTGCTGCTATACGTAAATATTTTCTTAAAACTGTGGAAAAACATGGAAGTGACACTGGGCTGCACAGCTCCTCAGAAAACTCACAGAGTAAGAGCAAGGTTAAAGGTTATTGTAACAAATTCTGCTCTCTGTGATGCCTTTATATGAAAAAAAAAAAACTAACGAACTAGAATAATCCTGAACAGTTAAGTCAACCCATGAGTTGACCTGTATCTGCTTCCTGATTGGTTGATCTGTAAAATAAAACCAAAAAGGTTGCTTAATGAAGAGGCAGGGACACAGTTTTACTAACAAATATTTTTTTGCAAATGTATTTCTAAATGTGGAAGTCAAAGGGTTAATTCTCATGAAAAGTTTCCAACTTTGAAAATTAATTTTTCAACCCTAAGTGAGACTCTTACTGGTCTCTGTAACTGGGGGTTTCCTCTCAGAAATGGGACACAAATAATAGAAGATGAATCAAAAAGTGAATGTCAGAAAGGTGGAGTACAGACAGTGTTATACAGGAAGTTTAACTGTTCTTACAGCGTTCCCAGTTGGAGCAGATTTGGGGTCTTTGTGGAAGGTTAGGATCCCACCATGGAGGACTGTCCAGGACTGACTCCAGTTCTTCCTGTCATTGAAAACATACAGAGATTGAACATGATCCACAGGCTCCGTGTGAGCACAAAGCCCACCTCCTTCTATCAAACTAAATCATGACTTGATTTTAAGACAAAGAAGTCAAAATCTCACCTGATCTTTTTCCCATTATCAGCCACTTTGGTCTTGTTGAGGATCCCTGCTTTCTCCAGCAGGTGGCTCTATAGAAAGAGAAATGGGCAGACAGGTGAGACCTCAGGTTTCCTTGAGGCTTTGAAACACAAACCGAGTAAACATGGGAGTGGTTTGAGAGCAGAGCTTATTATGCCTGCAGCTCTGACACATTCACACCTCTCTGCATAAAATTTATCACACTCTTATCTCTGAAGTGTTTCCCTCAACATGAAAATACACAATTCCACAACACAGCACACCCTCTTACTTAGAAATAGTCAATAATAAACTCAAGTTCTTCCTTATTGAATCTTACGGTATGTGTTGAGAAACTAAACTACAATAATCAAATTGTTCTGTGACATCTAAATCCTTTAAACAGACACTTATAAAACAAATAATTTAATTTCCTAAATTTGGGGTGTCCAGACCATGGCTCTAGGGTTAACTGCAGCCTGCGGTCTTTTTAGTTAGCCCGCAACAAGTTCTAAAAAATACTGGCAACTTTTCATCTTCTACTCGTAAACAGAGGCTTGGTTTTGTTGACCTACTTCTGCGTTGGTTTGCTTTAGAGATGTCGATGAACGAGTCGATTCTTTTGAAGGATTCTTTTAGGTGAACGATGAGAACCGATTCGCAGTTGAGAGTGAGCCATTCCTTTGCAAGCCATTCTTACATTTGCACGCAAGAATGGCTCACAAATGAACGGCTTACTCAAAACTGCAAATCGGTTCTCATTGTTCCCTCAAAAGACTCGACTCGTTCGCAAACGTCACAATTCTAGCTCGAATCACCACGGACATGCTTGTAAGTAGGTCAACAAAACAAAGGCTTTATCTATCAGTAGTAGAAGATAACAAGATAAGGACCATTTAGAGTTACTGAGGAGTTTATATGATGAGTGTAGGCGTAGGTAGGCTAACACTACCCATTGAGTCCCAGTGTTTTGTCCTAAGATAATTAGCGGTGTGCAAGCTTTGGCCGTCTCTGTCTTGTTACTGCACACACAGTTGAAAGAATGGTGTCTATCTGTTTGTCATGGTCTCGGGAGTGAGGAAACACACGGAAAAAAAAAAAAGTTGTCTTATCCCTTTAAATTGTGAAAGAAGAGGTTAGTTAAGATAACAGACAGCTTGACGAACAGCTGACTTTACGGAGTCGTTATCCAACACTTTTCAGTCTGACTGAACCAAACAGCCCAGAAAGTTCAGATCACCAGATAGTGCTGAAAAAATCTGAGTGTTTTGAAAATGTTAGTCAGATTTTCCACTTGATCTAAAAGTGTTAGTAAAACCCAGTCTGCTCTAAAAAAGGTCTGTTGGCCAACACCAGAGAGAACCAGAGGGACACCCAGAGCAACGAGCAGCTAATAAGCACCTACGCTCGTCTGTTGGGAGCCTGTGCTCCTATCAGACAGGTTCCTCTTCAGTCTGTGCCGGTCATAGAGCTTCATGAGAAACAGGGTGATATAACAATGGGTAAACAAATGAATGAGTGAATGATGGGCAGGAAAGAGGGGAGGTTTTGAGCTTAATGGACCACAGGACATTTACAGGGGAGTGTGAGTACCTGGGCACTGTCCGGGGAATGTCTTCTGTTTGACACCTCTGAGAAGTCAGAGATGTTTCTCCTGTGGCCTGGGGAAAACGTCTGAAACAAACACAAAAAAAAGTTAAAACTTTTAACATTAAAAATAACACTGAACGATATCACAGTTAATCAGAGTCTTAATCACATTAGACTTCTTTTATTTTGCATTTAAAATACATTTTCTGTCTCTGTGCTCACAATTTAATGCAGCTCTTATGTGTGTCCTGATGTGAAAATTTAAATGGATTTAAATAAACTTGATTAAAGGAACACTCCAACATTTTTGTTGTTTTCGTGTCTTACCCCACTCCCGAGTCCATGACAAGCTGGTGGACACCATTCTTTCGACTGTGCGTGCAGTAACAAGAAAGAGGCAGACAAAGATCGTCAACCGCTAGTTAGCTTAGCTCAAGTGTCGGGAGTATATGGGTAATGCTTTAGCCTGCCTCTGCCTACAGTCATTCAATAAACTCTTCAGCAACTCTAAACAGTCCTGTGTGCTTGCTGTGACTCCATTATGTTATGTTATCTTCATATTATCTTCATATTGTCTTCTTCTACTCCTAAACAAAGTCTTTGTTTTGTTGACCTAATTCTGCGGTGGTTTTCGCAAGAGATGTGACGCTCTCAAACAAGTTCAGTCTTTTAAACAGCTCTTTTAAATTAACAAGGAGAACGATTCACAATCCTGAGTGAGCCGTTCGTTTAAGAGCCATTATTAAATGCAAATTGGCTGCAAATTTAAAGAAAAGAACGGCTCACTAACAACTGCAAATCAGTTCTCCTCGTTCGTTTAAAAGAGTGCTCAAAAGACTCGACTCGTTCGAAAATGTCACATCTCTAGCGAAAACCACCCCGGAAGTGGGTCAACAAAATGAAGACTCTGTTTAGGAGTAGGAGAAGATAATATGAAGATGACATAACATAATGGAGTCATAACAAGCACACAGGACTGTTTAGAGTAGCTGAAGAGTTTATCTAAAGACTGTAGGCAGAGACAGGTTAGCACTACTGGTTGACTCCCAGCGTTTAAGCTAAGCTAACTAGCGGTGGGCGATCTTTGTCTGTCTCTTCCTCATTACTGGACGCACAGTCGATAGAATGGTATCTACCGGCTTGTCATGGACATGGAAAGTGTCTGGGAATGGGTATCTTTCAAAAGCATATCCGGCAGGTGATTGGGCGATTGTTCCGTTAATTACATTCATTTTGGGCCAATCAGAGAATGGAATAGGCAAGCGCTAACAAAACAAAAACTATCGTCAAAACATGTTGGAGATGGAGTGAAAATATCCTTACTATAGAGGAGTTTGTAGTATTTCTGATTTGTTGTTATTTCATTAAATAAAGAAATGTGGTCAGAATCTGATAAAACTGCAACTGAAGCTGTTAGCATCAATGCTAATCCCAGTACGAACAGTAGATAGATAGATAGATAGATAGATAGATAGATAGATAGATAGATAGATAGATAGACAGATAGGTAGATAGATAGATAGATAGATAGATAGATAGATAGATAGATAGATAGATAGATAGATAGGTTATACTCACATCTTCAGCCACGCTGTGTCTCCAGTTCCTGACCTGTACAGTTGTCCCATCCTCAGAAACTCCATTTCCCACAAACCTCTAGAGGAAGAAAAAGGAATTAATGTCATAATGATTTAGTAGTTGGTTAAAAAATGCAAACCCTGATCTGCATGCTGACTGACAAAATGACCACAGACTGATTGATGGATTACCGCCTGCGGCCTCCACTGAGCACCGTTTCCATCCCTCAGGTCCACATGGGCTCTTGGTATCAGACTGACATGCTGCTGAGGATTCTGGGTAAAGAAACAAGGAGATAATATGTACAAGCTGAGGGAGAGTTTTTAATTTGAGTCATAAAGTTCTGAGTGTGTGTTTGTAAGTGCTGTACCATTGCGAAAACAGCGTCGCTGTTGTCATTTGGTGCATCTACGGGATAATCTTCCTCTGGCAGCGGAGGCTTCAGGAAATCAGACAAATTATTTACACATATCAACCATGTGGCTCTGATTTCTGCTGTTATTCAAGCCTGGTAATCTTAAAGGACACACAACTCAGGGTCTTACCGGTCCGCCTTGAGGGGAGGAAGGGGAGGAGGGGGACTGTGGCTCGGGTGCGGTCCATGAAGTGTCTCCTGTTCTGGGGTTGTAGTAATAAAATTTCCCAGAGACTTCATCCAGTAGCTGCTCCCAACCACAGGAACTCTGACGGGGAAGAGATAGTTCACAGATTTTCAATGTAATGCAAAACATTTTCAGACACCTCCAGTATTTTACACAGATGTATACAAAGCTTAACAAATTTATTAGACCACTATAAGCACATCGACTTCAAAAAACCTGAACTATCCCTTTAACTGTAACTTTGGTGCAAGTCTAAAACTCAACACAAACACAAATTGTGTTCTTGTGCATGTCTCCCAGTAACATAACACTGTCATTGGTGGAAAACTGCCCTCATCATACCAGTGAGGAGGGTGAGGACAGTGGAGGAGAGGTCACCTGCCCCCCCTCACTCCTCCTGGACTGGTCTGCATCTTTCACGGGTGGGGACGAGGAGCCTCGAGGGTCGGACCAGGTGGTCTGTCCAGTAACAGGATGGAAGTAAAACACCTTCCCAGATTCCTTGTCTGTGTAGGCCTGCAGACAGAGAAGAGAGAGGTTGGATTTCCTGGAAACAGGCTGCTGACTTTAGTCCAGATGTTTACACATTTATACAAATACAATGATGAGGTCTTTAAAGGGATATGCCAACATTTTTTGTTTTTGTGTCTTGCCTCACTCCCGAGTCCTTGATAAGCAGATAGACACCATTCTTTCAACTATGCAGTAACCAGGAAGAGACGGGCAAAGCTCACCTACTGCTAATTAGCTTAGCTCAAACACAGGATGTCAATGGGAAGTGTTAGCCTGCCTCTGCCTACAGTCATCGGATAAACTCTTCAGGAACTCTAAACAGTCCCATATGCTTGTTGTGACTTGTTTTTTTTAACCACGTTATGTTACGTTATCTATTTTTACACTAAGAATAGCACTTTATGTAATTTTCAAAGAACTGCGGATATGCTTGTAAGTAGGTCAACAAAACAAAGCAGCTCAAAGTGGTTTGCACATGCTCCCTGTGGTGTAAATTTGGAGGCATTTCTTTCAAAAAATACATAAAGTGCTAATCTTAGTGCTAAAGTGCTAAAAACGAGTCACAACAAGCACACAGGATTGTTTAAAGTTGCTGAAGAGTTTAACTGATGATTGTAGACAGAGATAGGCTAATGCTACCCATTGACTCCTAGTGTTTGAGCTAAGCTAATTCACAGTGGGCGAGCTTTGCGTGTCTCTTCCTTGTTACTGTGCGCACAGTCGACAGAATGCTTGTCATGGACTAAAGAGTGAGGCAAGACATGAAACCAAAACAAATGTTGGCGTATCCCTTTAACAAAATTAAAAATGAACACCGCCTCTCCTGACATGTCCCTGAATGTGAAGTCTAATGATCAGTTATAACTCCCGGCAGAAAACTGATGTTTGACAAATGCTGTTTTGTCATGTTATTATATCTTCTGACCGGGCAGTGAACCGTCACCTGTTCCTCAGTTAAATGTGACCTTTACCCTCCATTTGATCACAGTGGAACAAACCCGAACAGCTCGGATTACCTTTTAATTAAACTTTAATGCACTGAGCAAGTCTCAGAGACATGAAAAGACGAGACAAAGAAGAGTTAGACTGAAAATAAAAACTACTCACTGATACAGACAGGCTCAATCAAACTTTACAAGAACGAGAAAGCACAAACCTCCACCAAGGAGCTCAAATCTTGCTGTTACACCTATACTGTAAAAAGGTTGTTGTAAACTTAAGATGCCAGTAGGTTACTGTACATGTCTTTACAGTCGCATTACTCTACTTTTATTTACAGTATTATTACGCTACTTGCATTAATAGTTTTACTGCTGCATTTTTATTCAAAATATCATTACTGTCTTTCAATTTAAAGCATAATTACTGTATTTTCGAAAACCATTTTTAAATTGTAGTGAGCTCGTGTATTTTAGTTTATACTACTATATCTTTAGGTATTTTACTGATCATTTTTTAAATAGATGTTTTTAAACAGGTTTATATTAAAGTTGTTTGTCCAGTAAATTACAATTAAAAGGTTTACCATGTTTTTGTTTTTGTACTGTATTTTACTCTATTTAACTGTACTGTATATATATATAGTAGAGTAAAATACAGTAAAAATGGTCTTCGAAAATACAGTAATTATGCTTTAAATTGAAAGACAGTAATGATATTTTGAATAAAAATGCCGTAGTAAAAGTAGCGTAATAATACTGTAAATAAAAATAGAGTAATGCTACTGTAAAGACATCTACAGTAACGTACTATATATTAGTTTACTTTATATATTGACACAGTAAACTATATATTAGTTTACTTTGTCAACTGCAGCTGCCAGAATTATTTTTGTAAAATCAACAACTTTTTTTTACAGTGTAACCACAAAGAAACTGTAACAGACTTATGGCTGGAGTAGATATGAAGATAAACTGCTTCCAGCAAAAGGTTACATATCATGTACATCATAACAAGGTAATAAACAGCATTTAACAGTGCCTTAATGTGCTTTTGTGGACAGGGATGTTTTTAAGGACAGGAGGACAGGATTAATTTGGGATTAATTTTGGTTTTTCAGCTTGAACATTAAATATCATAGTGTATTAAATTGACTATAAGTGGCAAACGATTTGTAGATCCCTGCATCCTGATTTTATTTACATTTTACACAACGTCCAAACTTCACTGGAATTGAGGTTTGTTAATGAATGAATAAATTCCGACCAATCAGAGGCCACGTTACCTGCCATCCATCCAGTGGGCTGACGGGGGAGGCGGGGCTTATCATCCCAGAGGATGAGGATGTTGAGGATAAGGCAGTGTGGTCTGGAATTGCAGGGGGGAGTTCAGGAGGAGGGGATGAGGGGAGGGCGGGGCCTGATGTGGCGATCTGAGGCGTGGACGACTTCTTCAGAGAGGAGATGTTGGCGTAGATGGGGGAGTTAGGGTCGAGCGAGCTGGGGCCCTGTGGAGAGAGAGAGAGACAGTTTGGGGTTAATACTGAGAGAAGACCTGGGTGTGAACCTGTGTGCTAACATGTCAAACAAAGTCCTCTGAGGAGAATGTATGTACTCTGGAGGGCGGTGGTGCAGTCTGATAGGTTAGTAAGTACTTGGAAGGCTGCAGGTTCAAGCCCGGCTCCGACCATCACATGGCAATGTGTCCTTGGGCAAGACACTTAACCCCGAGTTGCCCCCACTGCTGCTTCAGTGGTGTGTAAATGGGTATGAAAGGGCGTGAACTGTTAGCTGATACTGATGGACAACTGACATTGTTACTTTAACCATCAGTGACTCGCAGCAGCTTCCTTTGGACACCTGTATGCACTGGAGTTCACACTGGAGAAACTGGAGCCTACCCCAGCTAACAGAGGCAGAGTACACCAGTAGCCAGCCAATCGCAGGGCCACACAGAGAGACAGACATCTATTCACACTCACTCTCATACCAATTTGGAGTCACCAATTAACCTGATGAGCAAGTTTTTTTTTTAAGCTGGAATGCCTGGAGAGAACCCTGGCATGTGTGGGGAGAACGTCGCTGTTGGGCACAAACCTCTTATCTCCAAAATTGCAACTTAACAGGAATTGAAAAAACTGCTCTATGACTGAATTGATGGATATTATATTGTTCTGATCACAAATGTTTCTTTTGGTTAAAACTTTAAGAAAACCACTCACCAACATGGAAGGTGACCAAAAGCACTGTTTATACAAAAAGAGGAAGAAAATCATAAAAAAAATGGAGATACAAGGTTTGTGCCCGAGAGCAACCTCTCTACTTCTGGGTCAGTGTAAGCAAAACAATAGAGTAAAGACAATCATGGGTGAGATTCATCAAATTTTACTTTGCAATTGGCCTCAAATAAAAGAAATTGGATCAGTTTTTAATACTTGACACAGTGTTTATACTCAGAGCCTAGGGTAAGCATCTCACAAACTTTGTGAGAGCTTGTAAAAGTCTGTACCTTTGAGTTTTTCTATAACTATTTTTTATCTTCTTTATGTCCCCTCCAGGGCATAAGAAAATTCCCTTTTAAGAAATTTCCTGGATCTGCATCTGGATTTCTGATCACCACTAAAATCTTACCACTTCTCCCTTTTGCCATAACCACCATCCCTGAAATGTAATCAAAATTGATGGAGAGGTTTTTGGGTTATAAGTGCAAAACTACGGAGCCCTGGAGGGGACATAAGGGAGAAAAAATAGTTATAGGAAGAATATATACAAATTAAAGATTTTTGCAAGATCTCCCTAAACTAAAAAGCTTTGCAAGATCCTGCAAAAGGTCTCTATCTTTTCCTTTATTGTAACTATTTTTTTCCTCTCTTATTTCTTTACTTGGGCTCCGTACTAAACCCTTTAATGCTTGGTGTTTTCAAATTATAGCCAGACATTTCCAATTTTTTGGAGCTGAAATCTTTATTTTACTTTCTACTGAAATCCTAAAAAATCAAAATTTCCATAAAATTATATAGTTTTTGGATCTCATTTGATACATAAGGTGTTTTAGCAACTGATCATCCACTTGAGGACATTTTTTATCAGTTATCTGATTGTATTCAGATGTTTGTTTTAGTAATTTGTTGATCATATTGATTAGATAGAGGTATCATAAAAGTATGTATCACAGGCGTTAAAGGGTTGAAGACTCTTTACTTCTGAATCAGTGTAATCAAAACAATGAAGCAAACACATTCATGGGGAGATTCAAAGAAATTGACTTTTTTAGTTGACCTCAATATAAAGAAATTAGATGAGTTTTAGCACTAGACGTGGTGTTCATGATAAAAGAGTCCAAAAAAGGATCTTGCAAATAGATCTTGCAGAAGTCTGATATTTTATTTTGTTTATAAAACTGTTTTTTCTCTATTTTCTCCCCTCCAGAACTGCCCTCCTGTGCAATATTCACTAATCTTTGAAGAAACTTTGTGGATCTGCATCTGGATTTCTCATCACCACCAAAATCTTATCACTTCTCCTTTGTGCCATGACCAACATGCCTTGGTAAATTCATCCAAATCCATCAAAAACCTTTTGAGAAAAAATATGTAACAGATTACAAACTTAGTTATGGCAAATACTGAGATTTGAAACAGGAGCTACCTGATGAAACAGCAGAGAGAGGATAAACAACATGAGCACACATGAAGTTTAAAGGCAGGGATGCAGATAGTAAAGGTAAAATCTTCAAACTGTTTAGACCAAACAAAACATTAAGACCAACAACACAAATGAAAAATGTGTCAAGACAACGCCAAGGTTAATAAAGTGATGCATGGTATATTGTTTCTACGGCATTCATTATTCTCTGTTTCTGTGCTCAGCCTTCATACAAACAAACAACAACACAACAAATCTGCGCAGCATGCTGGAGCAGTTGTTTGGTGATAACTGTGACCAAAGGGAGGGCGGGTGGAGAAGGCTGCCGTCCAACAGGAAGAGCTCCTCCTATGTTTTATAAACAAGGACACACACTCACAAACACTGAATGTATGCTCAGAAACGGCAGACGACACTCCCTCTCCCCCTTTAATCACTTTTTATCAACAAACATCAAAAATGACCAACATTTTTCTGCCAGCAGAGTAATTTACAGATGACATAACCCTGTTTTTCTTTTTATTTCAATGCAAAAAAACATAGGAAATTAAAAAAAAACTGTTATTACCTCCGCCAAGGAGGTTATGTTTTTGTTTTGTTTTAGTTTGTTTGTCTGTTTGTTTGTGTTCAAAATAACTTGAAAAGTTATGGACGGATTTGGTTGAAATTTTCAGCAAATGTGTGGAATGGGATAAGGAAGAAATGATTAGATTTTGGGACTGATCCGAATCACCATCTGGATACAGGAATTGTTAAAAAAAATTCTTTAACATTGCGAGATAGGACCATTTTCGTCAAAGTGGACTGAAGCTGCTTGGCTCTCTGAGTGCTTTTCTCGTTATATCTGTAATGTTTATTTATATGTGTCTTCTTGCTTCTAGTACTTGTGGACTTCATGAGGATGTGTTACGTGAAACGATATCACTTTTGCTTTTATCCAGACCCCTATGGAAAGCCGTTTTGGCATAAAATTTATATCGGTGATATCAACCATAGTTCAGCTTGACTAATACTCAAATTTGGAGTACATGTACTCAATTTTGGTCAACTAGTGCATGAGTACACTTTACTAGAGGAGCACAAAGCGTCATTAGTAGTACTAATAGATTGAAAAATGTTCTACTAGTACTAGTAGCACAAAATTGTCTACCCCTTGCACATTAGTGTTCCAAATACCTTTACTAGTAAAACAAACTTTTTGTTTACTTGTAAACCTAATGCCTACTACTACCTAACCTGGTAGTAGTAGCACACCTAATGCAAATGAAGAAGGAGGGATATAACCAAATCCAGCACCCTGATTGGTTGTGATATTTTAGAAAGCAAACGGGAATCCTGAATTTGCTTTCCCTGCCCCCTTATTAGCATTTAAGGCTTACTAGACTAGACTAGACTAAAGTCTACTCGCGCTCTAGTCGACCAAAATTAAGTACACGTACTCCAAATTTGAGTGCTAGTAGAGCTAAACTACAGTTGATATCACAATATCAATTTTATGCCCAAACAGCTTTCCATAGACCCCGATCCAAACTGACAGCAAACAGGATAAATTTACTCAGTTACATTGAGAGCAGGTCTGAGGGATCAACATTTCAAAATGTATTAACCCCATTTAAAACCCATATAATCAGACAAAAAGTATCGAAACAATAAAATAATAAAGTGCTAAGGGTTTCACAAATCAGGGCAAAAGAGAATGAGGTATTTCAACTCTCAAAATCAGTAAAAAATTGAAGTTGACAACTTTGTGAATACAGCTGGAGTAAAAACAAAGTAGGACTTGGATAAATAAATAAATATGTGCGTGCAAATTCAGCATTATTGAAAAGTCTATAGAAAGTATGTGGTCTGGTTGGTCCAGTATAATTTTTGCTTTGTGAACCACCCACGGACAACTCAAGCCTTTCAGCTGGACTCCAACAACCTTGCAGCAGACTTTCAAAAGTTAATTCAGACGGTTTATGTCCCTGACAGAAAAGCCACTGAACCAACAGACTCAAGGATAAAACACATAAAACGCTTTTGGAGACATCAATGAGTTCAGCCTCCTCGATACGTTAATCTTCTGGTGACCGCGTTAGATTATCGACTGTGTTTTCAACAAATTTAAGTTCAGAATCAAACACAGACCACTTCAAACTGGATCCAGACTGGAATCATTCCAAACTCAACCTGACACAGTTTTTGAAGTGGACTCAGTTTTGTAGTCATTAATGATCCAGAGCTCCCTGCTTTACCAGTTTTTGTGTTTCATTGTATATATTTGTTTTTTTGCTCTGTCTGGAATTGTTGAGTTTATCTGTTGTTGTTTGTTGTACAGCATTTATTGTTGTTTTTATGTCTTGGGATGGGTGCTGAAAGTAATTAGCACAGGCTATAAATGCTGTGGTGTGCAGCACTGTTCTCTTGCCTCATACTGTCCCTCTACGATTAAACATTAAATAAAATAAATGTGTATAATCTTCCCTTTGTTTATCTGCCAAGAGGCTGATCTAACTGGAATAAAGGTACTTCCTGTTTATCTGAGCATAATGGTAGGCAATTGAAACTCATGCTTATGATGTCTGACAAACTTCCAAAAATACTTTTGTACTTTGACCTCTGTGACCTACTGGCTTATTTAGCTGCTGTTTTCCTTTATCTTGACTTTTATTTTATTGTTTGGGAACACAGGACATATCAGGTGATCAGGCTGCATGTGAGGGAGCCTGTTTTATATGCCGTCTCGTGTTTGACTGGATCAATAGTCAGGAAATCTTACACCTTTAATCATGTTAATCTGAGGCAGGGGTCACCAATCTTTCTCAGCAAGGGAGCCACCATAAAGGGGAGGGGTATTATTATTTATTTGATTTAATGTTTCTTAATAGTGCACATTTTTATAGTTTACCTTAAAATATTGAATACTATGCATAATATGCTGCAAATGAGCTGAGTGTGTACTTTTTTACTTTTACTGATTTCCCTCCATAATTATTATAATTAATGAATAAATGATATGAGAAGATTTTACTTCCATACATCTTTAATGTCATCCCCTGCACGATGAGTTCAGGTTGCTTCCATCAGGTTGCAGATACAGTTTTCCCAAATGCAAAACCAATAGGATGAGGAATTCTTTGGTTCCGGCAGCCACTGTTCTGATGAATAACTCTCTGTAATGTCGGTGCTGTATTTACTGCCTTTAATGGATTATTTCATTTTTATTTATTGTTGGTTTGTTGTCTGTGTGATACTGCTGGCTGCAGAACAAATTGCCCCTCAGGGATAATAAAGTGTATCTATATCTATTTCAGGCTCAATGATGTTAACAGGATGTCCCATTTTGGGCACCAGTTTGGGCACCTCAAAGTCTCCCTGCGGGCTACAAGGTCCCCGTGGGCACCCTGTTGGCTACCCCTGCTCAAAGGCGTACAGTAATTTTTTGTGTTTTAAGGGGGACTGAATCCATATCTGCCATATGCCCAGCTCAAAAATGACCTGAAATGCTCACATTTTAAAAAATCCAAGATGGCTATAGGTGGGGATAAAACACTCTTTTAGATACATCTCTTTTGTCCATTCAAGGTAGAAACAAGAAGTATGCTTTAATAGTGTTTAAATTATGTACAACCCAATGGGGTAACCCATTGTTGCTGACAGCGATGACAGTGATGAGTTATTCCAGCACTCAGACATAAGAATCAGGACATGTTCTTGACCATGGCCCATGTTGCACAGCAGTGAAGCACAGTGAATTAGAGAAAACAATTGTTTCGTATCTACCAGACATACAGGCTCCTGATTCTGAACCCTGTACTCTCAACATAGTTGTTCAGTGCGTACACCATGTCACCAAATCACTGGGGCAGCATCATGAAGCACTGACAGAGCTATTGGCGTTGAAGTGGCCAGCTGAGCAGTACAAGGATGTGCTGATACCTTGTCTTATGGGCCTTCATATTGCTATGAACTGGGTGTACTTGGATGTCACATGAGTGACTCTGGCCTGAGTGACCTTTGTTTTTTTTTTATCGGAAATTTCACCATCACACAAGTAATAATTTTGACACCAAATGCCTATTTTGTGCAGTTTATACATATCGTACCTAAAAACAGGTTACCTCATTGGAATACCTAAAAACCTGTCATTGGATGAGACAAATACTCAAAACACTTAAAATGCACAGTCTTTGCAGCAACTTCGCTTAACGTGTACTTAAATATTGTGTTATGGGAGAATCCTTCCCCTTACACCACCGCCAGGATAAGTATATTTAGATAAATTGGCAGTGATGTGCATTTTTGATGTGTTGGTATCAATATTCCAGCTGTTTGAGAGGCAAAGAACAATCACTTTAAATCATCAAAATATTAGAGCGTAAACTGCTAACATTAGCTTGTTAATGCTATTTACCTCTAAACTGATGATCACTATTAGCTGTCACTAATCGCACAACTGTCTTTAAGTTTACTCTGTTTGTTTACTCATATCTTTAACATTTTTTATTCATATTGGTCAGAAAACAGTTGAATGTACTGTTAGTTATCCTCCGTCACACCACTTTTAAGCTTCTCACAGGTTTGAGTCCTGGACCAAGTTGAACTCTAAAGACATGCTCAGACGAGTATCAGGTTATCCTCTGAATGTTTAACACACTCAGTCCTGAAGTTTCACATTAACCTGAGCACACCTCCGTCAGCTGATTGACTTTGACACTGAAACAGGAGCAAACTGGATTTTTTTTTCCATCAATAATAACATTTCTTAAAACCAGTAAAGTCAATATATAAAATAATCATTATACGAACTGAACCGGTCCTTATGTAAGCATTTATATAAAAAACAACCACTTTTGTTTATAAAATGTCTGCCTCACTTACCCATAATGCATCCCTCATCATTTGTGCCCACATCTTATAAATCCATTCAACAGCAGTTATATTTTGTCTCTCTGTATCTGAAGCTGCTTCTTGCTCTGTGTCTGCAGCTCTGCTCTGTGACTCCAGTCCCCGTCCCCTATCAAGCTTTAGCCCCACCCCCCTTTCTGTCTGAAGAAACAAGCCACGCCCCCATCCGGCTGTGGCTCCACTTATGCCCAATCTCCATCTCCACCCTAAAGCCGAAGCACTGAGCCCTTATGGACTTTAATGTCGTCAGGTGTGGGGGTGCGAGTCCACGGAGGCCCCCACACAACAATACAACATCATACATCATCCTCTGGAAAATATTATATAGAGAGGGAAAATGCAGGCTTAGTGTGTTTTTGTGTTTCTTTCATTAAAATATTAACATATTTCAGCACAATATCCAAACTACAAATCATAAATATTAATTCTTTATGATTATCTGACTGAAAAACATGGATTACTTTTTCAATGTGTGAAAAAAAACAGAATAAATATGCTGGCAATTTAAGTTTTCATTGACAGTTTTCCTATCCATGCCTTTATTAATCATAAATATTATTATGACAGGACTACTGCTTAAATGTAGAGCTAGGCAATTAATTGAATTTTGATTGAGGATAATAATTACTTCCTTTGTTACAGTTATAAAAACTGAGTAATGGAGGTTTGGAGATTGCTTTGCCACATGATGTGTTGAACTTTTTTTATTTTCCATCATTATTATTATTAACATTATTTTGAGATATTTGTATTTTGAAAAAAATGTAAATCAGTCCAATCTTTATTAAAATAACTCCAGTTCATACCAAGTGTTATCTCAAGGCACTTTACAACAGAGCAGGCTGAAGCCATACTCTTCATTTATAGATTCACATATATGCATACATACAAATACATTTAATATATACACGTACATACATCCAGAGATGTATCCATCCATTCCTAAAAAATAGGAATTTATGACAGCAACAAACCAATGGACGCAACATTTGTCTCTGCTGAATATAGAGTCAATCAATCTTTATTTGTATAGCACCATATTTATTTATTATAAATTTATTAAAGTTCAGCCCCTTGAGATGTGGCATCTCATTTTCTAGAGGGTCCTCATGTCTATACAGCTGTAAAGGGAGTTACTATGGAGGTATAATACAATACAAACATGGACAGAAAGATCAATCTAATATTAAAATTAATATCTATAATGAATATAATCTGGAGAGGGATGATGTTGATTAGTATAGCAGCATCTGGCTGAACTGATTGAATAGAGTACAAGAAAAAAAAGCAAAATACCTTTACCTTAAAGGTGAGGTCAGTCCCTATCACCCATTTTTCTTTCTTTTACTTAGAGAGGACATGGTGGTGCTTTGGCCTCTCTTTTCTGAAGCTGTCAATTATTTTTTCATCCCCACGAGAAACTATTAAACAATCGACTGCTCTTCCTTGGAGTTACTCTTAAGAGATAGTCACATTAGAGTGACTGAATATGGATTCCATTTATCTCACTATTAAGAATTAGTGGACTATTAATGCTGTTATTTAAATAAAGGCTTCAGACAATGATACAGAAATATTTGATTATCACCAATTAAACGGTATTTTTCCAGGTTACTGACAATATGTCAGGAGCCCACAAATACTACTGATAGATCCACAGACCCAAAGCACTGACCTGTCTTGTGAAAAAAAAAATTAAATCAACTTTTTATGAGTTCCTGAGAGTCATAAGTTTGTGGTTAATGTTTCCATCACGATGTAAATGTTTTAGTTAAACTCATAAACTCAGATGTGTTTATGTTAGTAGATCAGAGGCCTGTGCTTGTTTGCTGCCCCCTGCTGGGTCATACTTTCATCACAGGCATTAAATCAGAGCTGCAGTCAGAGAAGAAGAAAAATACAGAATTTTTCCTCATAAAGACACACAAAAGAACACAACAACACAGATAATCAAAGTCTAAAGCTCTAAAACTACACGTAAACACAATGAACTCGATATGAAACATATGAGAATTAATTACCATAACTGCAGTGATAGTGGGGGTAATGGCAATGTTACCAGACAGGCAGAGGCCTTAAAATTAGGGACAAGCAGACAAAGGCTTGAACGAATTCACTTTGCTGTAGTCTATTTGTCAGTGACCAACTAAGATCCCAAGCCCTAAATCACAGACTGAGACTTTAAACTCCGAGTTGCAGACTTATTGGCCCTCATTTGTCAAACATGCATACACACAAAATACGGGTGTACAGTCATTTTATGCACCGATCAGCATTCATCATGCTGAACCTGATTTGAACGTGGGTGTAGGATTGACTCAAGTCACATGTCAGGTCTGAATTCGTGTATTTACAGTCAGTGTGGTCTTATGCTGTAACAAGTCAAATCTGTCTGTGTTTATATCAGACTCAGTGCGCATTCACAGACTGACACGTTCACAGGTGTAAAGCTGAAGTGATTTTAGTTAAATCATCTCAAACGATTTATATTTCACTACATAAAGATATAATCGGTTTTTAATAAGAGTGGGCAGCCTGAGCTCTCAGCTGAATTCACAGATCATATATGAATGTGCTCTTTATCCATTTTTTAAATATCAGAGAAACTGCTTTAAGTGATCATATTTCTTTCTGGACAGTAAAATCTGTGCAGTACATACTGTCAAATGAGTATAAAATCTAAAAACTGCAGAAATTTAACAGAAAACTTGGACGAGAGCTAGAAGTGCTCCGAGATCACAGACCTCCACCAAGACACTGAGTGATTATGGCAAATATGGAAAAATGCCCCATTGCGCCATGTTAACAAACTCCTTAAAAGATTTCTAAATTCACATCCAGATTCAGATCAACACCAAAATCACAAAACCTCCCCCTTGTGCTCTGACAAGCCTTCAATGTAAATGTCATTAAAATCTGTTGAGGACTTAGTGAGTTATTTGCAAAAAAAAATGCCCTTTCTCATGATATCTATCTATCTATCTATCTATCTATCTATCTATCTATCTATCTATCTATCTATTCTATCATCAGTCTATCTTTCTGTCCATCTATCTATCATCAGTCTATCTATCTATCTATCTATCTATCTATCTATCTATCTATCTATCTATCTATCTATCATCAGTCTATCAGTCTATCTATCTATCTATCTATCTATCTATCTATCTATCTGTCTGTCTGTCTATCTATCTGTCTATCTATCTATCTGTCTATCAGTCTATCTATCTATCAATCTATCTATCAATCTATCAATCTATCAATCTATCTATCTATCTATCTATCATCAGTCTATCTATCTATCTATCTATCTATCTATCTATCTATCTATCTATCTATCATCAGTCTATCTATCAGTCTATCTATCTATCTATCTATCTATCTATCTATCTATCTATCTGTCTATCAGTCTATCTACCTATCTATCTATCTATCTATCTATCTATCTATCTTTAATTATTGGAGTAAACTTTCTAATAGACTAACAGACAAACGCTGGTGAAAACATGACCTCCATGGCAGAGCTAAAAAAACAGAAATCTCAGCTCTTCATAGATTCATGACTTCTTTGGCCTTTCATTTACATGCTGTTGTCATTTTTTGTGTTTGTACAGAAACAAAAAAAGAGGATGAAGTTGCTCTGTCAGGTGTGTCACAGTCACCAGTGCATACCTGTTTTATTTATACTTGTGTTACTGCAGTGAAGGAGTAAAGGTGCAGACACACACGGGCACACTCAGGTGTCCTCTCCCATCCTGCAGGTGTCGCTGAAGGACACGAGAGGAAAGCTTCCTGCCTGACCCTGGACACTTCCTGATGGCTGTGACATCACAACATCCTGCTGGCATCACCACATCCTGCTGTGATGCCAGCACACGCTAAGAATTTGGAAATAATAAAAAAATATTGATGCTTAATGTATAATTAACAAATAATGTGTTGATAAGGATTAAGATATCTGAACTCATGCCTTAAAAAAAGCAAATGACAGTATGATGGAGGAATCCAAAACACTTAGGTGAAGTTTTTAACCTCGAGCTAGTCGGTGTGGTGTTGTGGGTCAACGGTCAGCGTGTTTGTGTGTGATGAGAATAAAAAGAGGAAACAGCTTTTTTCTTCTTCTTCTCTGAGCTTCCTGAGTGGACTGTGCAGGAAATGACATGCTGCAGACGGCTTTTATTTTGGAAAAATGACCTCCAGCTGAATCTGACTCAACCTTCTGTGGCTAATCAAACCCCAGAACATCTGCATCACTGACATGGTTATGACTACAGTTTCATTCTTCAATCAAACGGCATGGTCTGATAAGAGAACAGGATTTCATGACGCATTGAATCTGTAAAATATGAACAACCAAAAATCACAGCAGAAAAAATTATGAATTATAATATGACCAGGAGAGGACAGATGTTTCTGCTTAGACTACACATTAAGTCTGTATATTATCAGTTAAAATTATACAGAAAAAGACTCTGTCTTGACAGGGCTAAAAATTTCTTCCTGAGCACAATGACACAAGCATATACATTCTGAGCTGTGCCATAGCTGAACATGACTCAAGCTTCTGTCTGAAGTTTCAACTATTATCACCTTTTAGACACAGCTCCTCAACAAATCCTTCATATTAGGCTTAAATAAAGGGTTTCCAACTGTGACCCTGGGGTCAACTCTTTCTATTCTTTTATTTTTACTTATGTTTTTAATTTACTTTTATTCAGCTTCTGAAGTTTTTTAAAAAGGGTAGAATTAAATGTTTATTCTCAATGTTCCACAACATAGAACCACGTTTACAGTTTAATCTGCATGTGTGACGATTCAGATTCAAGATTTCTTTATTTATTGTCATTCAAACTATATATCAACACATTAGAATGAAATTAGGTAGCACCAGGCTCAAGACGCTTAGAACAAAAAATGAGCGAACAAGCTAATGAATGAGCTAACCTGAAACACCACATCAATATGTTTCACTAGTCCATCTGAGAAAAAGCCAGTGGAAAGTGTTTGTGGAGGGCAGAACCTTTCAAAAACATATCTTGCAGGTGATTGGACAATCGTCCTGTCAATCACAATCATTACAGGCCAATCAGATGATGCAGTAGGTGGTGCTACTGTCACAGTCTGAAGGACAGGACGTGAGTCCCTTTGTAAACTTTCGGCAAAACATGTCAGAAGAGGAGTGAAAATATCCTTCTACAGAGATGGTTGTAGTGTTGGTATCTTTTTCATTTAAAGCCACACTGTGTACTTTGTTCTGCCATCTAGTGGTGAAACTGTATTTTTCATTCAAACGAATAGTGCTCTCTTGCATTTTCAAATGTGCATTGCAACCACTGAACTCTACGGTAGCCGGTATGTGCCTAGAAGCTATGTCAACATGTCATCCAACACTTCATCGAGTTTTCTCCCTGGTGAAGAGGTACGTTATTTCAACAAACTGCACTGAATCATTAGTGTTAGGCTTTCAAATTTGCGGGGGGCAGAGACAAACCCGTCTTGCTGTTCTTCTTCTCCGTTTCAGTCATGCTGGCTCTGAGAGAAAACACGTTTAGCCTTAGCCAGTAGTACTACGTCGAGCTGTATGTCCTTCTCGGCTGTTCATAGTTTTTACAGACCAGAAGGACATGGAAGCCTCTGTAGGACTTACCTGTTCTATGTAAATACACATAAGTAATTCCTCACTCAGGAGGACAAGTCAGATTGTTGACCGAGGCAATTTGACATAAATGAGGACATATTTATGAATGTACACATTGTTTTTAGCTCATAAATTACTGAAAATGCTACACATTGTCCCTTTAATAAAGAATAAAACTTCTTCTGAAGCTGTTAGCATCTATGCTAATCTCTGTGAGACCAGTCACTTCCTGCTGTCGTCTCACTTGTAGCTCCCACCTCTTCCTGCCTTCTGATTGGACCGTGCTGCTTTTGGGCATCTTAAAATCGTTCAAGATTGTAGCTTTGCAAGATGGATCTGCCTGATCACAGACATTGAATCAGGTGGATCCATTTGCACTGCAAGCTTATGAATGAGCACCATAAAGCATCAAACTATCCTAAGTTAGAGCCTCTTGCACTTCGGCCACTCCCGAAATGGAGGTCAGTGCTCTTCGTTGGTATGAAACCACCTCAAAGACCTTCAATGGAGGCCAGAGCATCAAACCAATCTACTTATTTTTGGTTTTTCCATGTCTTACCTGTGTTGGGGGGAGGGCAGGTGGAGGTGCAGATGGTGGTTCAGGTGGAATTACAGGTTCAGGCAGCGCCCCAGGACTCAGTCTTCCTCCAACCAGAGCCTCAATGTCCAGGTTTAGGTCCTGGATGGACTCGTATATGTGGTGCGAATCTTCCCCTTTTATGGAGTCATCCTCACCAGTGCTGCTCTCAACGCTGATCTCCTCCTCCTCTTCCTCCTCCTCCAGCTCTATAGGGGAGTCCTGGCTGTCACCTGTAGATCCACTTTGGAGGTCATTATGTTGAGGAACCATGGGGACCACTGGGGTCTCCACTGGGATTGGCTGTGTGTGGGGTCGGGATGTTGAAAGAGGATCTGCCGGACTAAAACTGGGAACTCGAGGTTTCCCAGAGTCCATTTGATCCTCTAAGAACCCTGTATGGTGTTTTTTACTTAAAGCTTCCTCAGCTTTGTTTAAAGTCCCACTGGTGGTTGTAGCCTCTGCAGGATCAGCAGGAGGATCGCTTGAATGTCTTGGTACCGGCGCCACCAGAGGCGACAGATCATGAAAGTCTAGTGGGACGCCAAACGTGGACATGCGGTTCTCAGTTTTGCGGTATCCAGTGGAAGCATCAGGTCGTAGTCTAATAGTCACCTCATCACTTGGTTTGGATTTAGTCCCACTTGGCTCCTCTAGAGTCTTTGGAACAGGAACAGGAACTGGTACAGGAACTGGAACTGGGACTGGTGCAGCCACGGGATGCACCATTGGTTCAGGACTAGGTGGTTCAACAAAGTCAAGAGGTGAAGGGAAGTCTGTCGGTAGCTCCTTGACGTACTTAGCAGGGATGTAAAAGGGCTTAGAGTTTTTGTCGCTCTGAACCTGCCACCAGTGGTCGTTGGTCTTGGCCAGCAGGACATAGCGCTCATTGGGCTTGATTGAGACCAGTGCCCCATCTCGACCCTCGTACTCATACTGAAATTCCACCAAGACCAGGCCCAGACCTATGTCCACAGAAAACAACAGACAGTTAGATGAAAGTAGTGAAAAGTTGTCACATAAAAAAAGATCTAATAAATACCTGGCTCTTCCTGACAGTAGAACATCTACAGGAGACCTACTTTCATGCTCACACTCATACCTCAGGGCTATTTTGAGTGACCAAATAATCTAACAAAGATATTAGCTCTATGGGAGGAAACCAGAGTGCCTGGAGAAAACCCATGCATGAACAAGGAGACCATACAAACTCCACACAAAAAGATGAGTGGTCTAGTTTGGTTCAGTACAGTTTGGAGTGGTAAACCCTGATCTTGATTGCGTTTCCACTGCCAGCTGTACCTTCACTTGAGGGCACCGGCTACAAAGCAATGCGACACAGTGAGGCGATTTGAGGTAGAGCACAAAACAAAGAGCAATAACGGAGGACTTCAGCACTCCAGGACTCCATGGAGCAGTGTTTAGTGTGGACATTTGTGTGGCAACAGCAGTGAAAAAATCACTCTAAATCCATGGCTTATTTGAACATGGTGAGGTATTTTTTTTGTTTCTGCTGGCACATGGAAATTGATGTTGCTTGTGACATATGAACTTTTACCTCCAACCCTTAGGGTCAGTTTGGGATGCTCGGCACTCCTCAGAGGGGTGCCAAAAAGTCAGAAAGTGTGATGGAACAGGTCTATTATCTGGGTACCTTTTCTCCTTATCCCACAGAGGAAACTGCAGTAATTGTGTGCCCAATCAAGCCGCACTGAATCGGACTGCTTGGTGGAAACACAGCTTAACTTTGCCTAACCACTGTCTCAGTCCTGGTCCCCAGCCCAGGGTCCTAGCCCACCAAGGGGGCCCATGAGGGGGAGGGGAGCCTTGACAGCTTTCGAGGACGGCAAAGTCAGGTTTATGAATATAAACAAAATCAATGATAGCAACCACTACATTCTTCAGAGATCTTCTGAAAAAAAAAATCTGTTTATAGGTCCATTCTCATTAACCTGATACACCAGATGTACCGTTCAATATATTTCACTAGTCCATCTGAGAAAGAGTCCACAGAAAGTGTTTGGGGTGGGCAGAACCTTTCAAAAGCATATCTGGCAGGTGATTGGATGATCTTTCAGTCAATCACATGTATTACAAACCATCAGATAATTTAGTATGCGGGTGCTACTGAGCTAAATCATGTCAGGAAGGAGTGAAAATATCCTTTTTGTCAAGAAGTTTGTAGTGTTGATATTTGTTTTTCATATAATAAAGAATTGCAGTCAAGATCTGATATAACTGCTACCGAAGCTGTTAGTATCTATGCTAACCTCTATAGTCAATACAGTCACTGCTATCGTCTTGCTCGTAGCCCCTCCTTCCTGCTCTAATTGATGCTGATTTGGCCGTCCCACTTTGGGCTGCTCACAATTGTAGATTGAAGCTTGGCAAGATGGTTCTGCCTGATTGCAGGCATGCACATTCTAGACAACATCAATAAAAACTAGAAAGCACTCAGAGAGCGCAAACCTCCACCAAGCTAGATCACATTTTGCTGTTACATCTATAAGCAATAGTTCCATGAAAAAGTTACCATCATAATATGATTCCTTGACCCTGATAGCACTTGGAATCATGTTGATATCATTATTAGTTAGACAGTTATTGAGTAAAAACAATAATTCGCTAATGGCTGTTTCTGGATCACCACTAAAATATAATTGTTTCTAAGTCTGGCCATTACCAACATTTCCTGAGCATTTCAGTAAAATCTGTCCAGTAGTTTTTGCGTAATCTTGCTGACAAACTGACAAACAAACAGACAAACAAACGTATGCCAGCAAAAACAAAATACATCACTTTTTTCTCGTGGGTCCTAAGAGGGCTCAACTATCGTTGGGTATTACAAGGGAGAACTTTTCCTCAGTTTACAACTATCACTGTAAACATTGAGTGGCTTATGTTGTAAGTACAGCTAACATAGTATAATACTGCTGCACCTTTAGGCTTCTGCCACCATTGCTTGTGCTTCTGTTAATGCTCATGGCGAATATTGACCGATGTCTCTTTTAAAAGTCACAGGACTCACCTCGGCTAAGCAGAGAGGAGGTTGTCGCCATGGTGACGGAACTCCCAAGGCCCTGCCCCCCCCCTCAGGTGGATGGGCAGGTGACTCTGAACCAAAGAGGTCAAAGGTCACACCAGATCATGGGCCCCCTAAAAATAAAAATAAAAACTCAGGTCACACCAGATGTTACAGATTCAGGAAAAAAAGAAGTTGGACTTCCTCTAGAGGTCAGATCTGTTTATCATTGATTTAAAACTTGCCAACACCAAAAGCCGTCCCCCATGCCAGAGGGTCACAGAATGATTTTCCCTTTAAAAGCAGCTTTTTCCTTTTGTAAATGAAAATTAACTTTCATGCTGCAAAGACCTCCTGTAATGCTGCACTTAGCCCTATGAATAAGCCTAATAGGACAGGTTTAATCTTGTTGAAAAGGCAACACACCCAAAATCAGGATGTACTCCTATCAGATAAAAGTCTTGAATTCTGATTATTTTAATTGCTACCACTTTGGAGAGCACCAACCTTACACTACCTTTTCATAGACAACTTTCGAATAGCTTATCATTCAATCACATAGCAGCAGCTTAATACATCTAGACATGGTCAAGATGACCTTTTGAAGCTCACAAAGAGCATCAGAATGGAGAAGAAAGGTGATTTAAGTCACTCAAAATGCAGAATGACTGTCAGTGTCAGACAAGCTGATTTTAGCAAAAACAGCTGATCTGTGCATCCATCTCTGGGGTCCAAAAAAAGAAAATTTTGTCTTTATGGTGCCAGAAACCATAGAGTGGTTTAAGACGATAAAACTGCAACCATAACTCATGTACCCACTTGTTAGAACCAAAACCACCTCTGAACAATACATCGCAACTTGAATCAGTTGGGCTACAGTAGCTAATAACCACACCAGGTGACAATAAAAACAGGAAATTGAAGCTACAATCCATGTGGGCTCAGAAAAATCAGACAATTAAGATTGGAAGAACATTGCAAGGAGTTGATTTCTGCCGCAACATTCTGATGACTGGGTCAGAATTAAGCATAAATTAAGCCTAAATTCCATGAAAGCAAGCCTAAGCTCTGTTTACAACAAGCCATGTCACACACCTATCATCTCAAACTGCTTTCTTGAACATGACAATGAGTTCACTGTACTCCAGTGGCCTCCACAGCCACCAGATCTCAATCCAATAGAGCACCTTTGGAGTGAAACAGGAGTTTAGCATCATGGATGTGCAGCCGACAAATCTGCAGCAACTGTGTGATGCTACCATGTGAATATGGACAAAAATCCTTGAACTTCATGAATCGATGCTACGAAGAGTTAAGTCAGCTCCAAATGGCGAGTGAGTGAATATTCTTCAATTTAAATTTTGATCAGTTTACATGAAAAAAAAACACATGAAAAAGTTATCAAAAATGTAACAGGTTGAATTCAGTGGGAAAAAAGTCAATGTATAACTATGTGGTGCTAAAACTGAACATCTTGTTCAATTTGAAATCAGATGGGACGTATTTAAATTGGTATAAAACAGACTCTGAAGCAGCTACTGAGAGAGAAACAGAGGAATGACAGTTATGTGTCTCTCTTGTCAGAACAAGTCAAACTACAGTCAGCTCTGAACTCCTCCTGCAGCTCCTCAAGCTCATGCTAAAGCTAACTCTCATGCCTCTCCTGTTTCCAGCCTTTCTTCCTCTCTGTGGTCACAATCCTCCTCATCATGTTAGTCTGGTGTCGTCTTACAGCAGATCCTGTGTCACTGAGGCCTTACAGTCCAGCGTGTGCAGAGTCCAGCTGAAAGACTCACCTTTGTTCTTGTCTCAGTTAAAAAGAAAAGTTTGACTCCACAGCAGATCACGCTCTCACCTTTCTTCCTGCTTAACATCTGCTCTGGCTTCAGTGTCTCAGAGAAGAAGCCCTCCAGCAAAAAGAGAAGTTACATAAGACAAGTTCAGCCTCAGAGAGACAACACTGCGCAGTCTTCTCTCCAAACCACAGGCCACGCCCACACAGCAGGTAGAGGGGCGGGGTTTAACAGTGTGTTACCTGCTCAGGTGCAAACATGAGGAGCTCTGCATCAGTACAAACACAAGCTTTTTCCTCAGAGAGAGTAATTTCAGGGTAAACAGAAGGAGGTGTAAACCAACTGTAGTGAGGCAATTCACAGACTACAAACAGTAAACAAACTTAGTTTAGTCCAGACTTATTTCAACATTTTAAAGTCTGAATTATTTTAGGAAATGTTCTTTATTTAACTCTGAACCACTGTTGCACTCTCTGAATGTCTCTAAAACTAGTAGAGACATTTTCTTGACAGTTTTTGTCTTTCTTTACAGGTCTCATGTTCAGAAATATCATTTTTCTTTGCTTGTTGTGTTGTTAGAAGGGGTTTGGGAGCAGAAGTCCAAGACACCTTTTACGACACTAAAGTCTAAGAAGACTGAGCTACACCTATTTAAAGAAAAGCCCTTAAAACACCTGGTATTTTTCTTCTTGGGTTTCCGATGTCATAGCTATACAGTCTCCACACATTTTCTTCTCATCACAAACTATGACTGTTGGTGAAGTCCTATAAATCTTCCTCCCCTCTCCCATCAGACATCGTTCGTGCAGCCAATCAGCACAGAGCTCTTTATCATAGCCTCCTGGAGCCCCCCGCCCCCTCAGATCTAGGTGTTTCCAAAGGGGAGGGGAAAAGTGCTGAATTTGATACTCTACAGAGACAATAATTAACATTTTTTAATCAACTTAAATCAAATCTTTGCATATTAGATACCCAAAACATGATCTAAACCAGGGGTGGGCAACTCTGATTACCAAGAGGGCCGCATACGTTTTTTTTTCAATGCCTGAGGGCCACACCTTTACATATTGTCGGGAACTCTCAATGAGGAAAAAATAGCAAACATTAAGCTTAAAAAAGGATAATAGCAACATGAATACATTTTAACTCAAACACAACTAATAATTCATGATTTATGAACATGACTAATAGCTAAAGCCAATTTAAGCCTCTTTTTAATGCAATAGAAGAATTAATGTTTACCAGTTTTTTAAGCACAACTATACTTCATTTGTCATTGTTCCAAATGTAGTTTTTACTTATAAAATGTATTATATTGTAATGCCTTATAAAAGATATTTGGAGATACAATTATAGCAAAGTTAGTTCTTTAATGACTAATAAAAACAAAGCATGTACCAGCAATCTAAAATTAGTAGAAACATTTTATCACCTATCCTAATTTGTGCATGATGTAGTACAGGTTACTCATGATGAATCATATTTAGCAGTTGTTCATATGTTTTCTTCATATTATCATTTGAGTTTTTTATCTTTGAAATGATCTAAATGGTCGAACACGCCAGGACATGTTACCTTTAACAATCAGAGATGGTGGATAGACGTAGAAAATGAATGTTAGGGAAGACCAGGAACCAACCTAATCAGACCATTCAATATATCACTAGTCCATCTGGGAAAGAGCCCTTAGACAAGGTTTGGGAATTGGAAAAACCTTTCAAAAGCAAAGCGAGTGGATAATAGTTCTGTCAGTGGATCATAGTTCATTACAGACCAGGGTGTAAAGGACAGAACATGAGCCACTTCGTAGAACAAATTCTCACCAAAGCATGTCGGGGCGGAGTGAAACTATTCTTTTTATCAAGAAGTTTGTGGAGTTGTTATTTGTTTTTCATTTCATTTGTTTCACTCACAATCGTTGTAGATTGGAGCATGGCAAGAAGGATCTGCCTGACTACAGACAGGGAATAAGAAAATTAAGATGGGCACATCTGTATGTTTGTCAGACCTAAATATATATATGGGATTTAACAAATCTGATAAAACACCTTCCTTCTGCATGCTGAGGAATAATCAATGGTCATGGGTGTAAACGAATCAGAAATGAGACTCAATTTGTAAGAAAAGTTCATGCAGCTGTGTTTGAATAGAGAGGAGGAGCCCGGCTGTGACACCAATTATTATTTATAAGAGAGGATAAACCAGGAGCCTCCGAGCAAGACACCATTCAAACTCTCTCTCACACACACAAGTACAACAGCAGAAGGCTGATCTCAGGCCCGTTCTGTTTACAGAGGGAAGCGCCGGCTCTTCCTGCTCGAAGCCCGCCCTCCAGGTTGAGAAGTCTCTGCCCCTCAGTGACATGTGTATGTGTTTCCTGTCTTTGTAAAGGAACAATAGTGAGACTGCAGCCAGTATGTTCAGATGGAACTGAAAAGCAGAAAGTCTACTGGTTCATTTCCATGTCTCTGGGTTTGTATCTTTAGAACAATAATGATTTATCACTGATTTTTTTATGTCAGAGGGTTCAAAGATTCTTCACCACATTTCATCTATTTCAAGTCTGCTCCTTTACTTAATTAATTAGTTGACATTAGCGCAAAAATATTGACAAAATAGAATTCCAAATGCCTCAAATTCAGGTTGCTACTTCCTGGTGCTAAGTCATGAGGTGCCATAAACTGCAGTTCCTGGAACGTCCACTAGAGGTTCCTTCAAATATGGGAAAACCCCCATTAAGTCCCATTTTGAATTTTCCAACTTTACAGTAGAAATGACCAGATTTCTAAAAACTATGTGACTGTTATTACCATTTACTTTTTAAATAATTCTAAGCTTAACATTATGCAGGCTGCACTGTAGTGCTAGCAATGTGCGTGCCTCACAACAAGAGGGTTGCTGGATCAACGCCCTGAGCTGGTTGTGGCCTTTCTGAGCAAATGTGTATGCTCTTAGTGAAGGAGGTCAAATATTGTTCTGTTGTTGTATTCTGTAAAATTTGCAGTTGTAACAAAACTGCACTACTTTGTATGATTTCATTGCTTTTTATTCAAGATTAAAAAAATGTTGATTTTTTTAGTAAATTTAACATTTTAACATTAATTGGTTTACATTCCAGCTTTTATTTTGTATTTTTAACACATTTTAACCAACAGGTTTTACGATGTAGTTGTTGTTTTCACTGGGAATGATGGTTAAAAGGTTTACCATATATTTGTTTGTGTACTGTATTTTACTCACCCAGGTTTTACAAATTCCCTGCGTGGATTATACTATACTTTGGCATCCACAGCTGCAAGCATTTTTTTTTTTTGTAAAATCAACAACTTTTTTACAGTGCATAATTGCCCTTAGGTGTGACTGTGAGTAATTGTCTGTCTCTTTATGTCAGCCCTCTTGTCCAGTGACAGCATGGATAGGCTCCGGCCTCCAGCAAAATCAACAACTTTTTTTTTTTTACAGTGTGTGTTGATTGAATGGTACTGTGCTACGCCAACTGGATCACTTTGTAGGATCTGAAAATGAAGAAGGGATTAAAAAAGCATTTGTTCAGCGTGTGTTTATACACATGAGATCTGAGATTCAGCTGTAAACTGAAAATTCACCCACATTTGACCCTGAGCATGGCCCCAACAAGAGACAGCTGGATGCTGCTAGCTGCTAACCTCTCACTGTTCTTGAACTCCATCTTTTTATCCAAATAAAGTGACGTTCAGCTCCAGAGAAGACAAACTGTTCTCCTGAATCATCAAACAGTAGTACAGCTCATAGATTAATAGGTGATCAATCAGTGGCCCAATTAGATATTTATGATCATGCATGTGGATGAAGCCTGATAGCGTGTTGTAAAGTTGCTCAAGTTGCAGTGTTTTTAACTTTGTGCTCCACAGGTGACCTTGAATTAGAGCTGAGCTCTATGGGCAAATGTGTCAGGTGATAATGAATGGTTAAAGAACCTTTAGTAGGTTTTATTATCTGTTAGTAGTCAGCTACATAAACAAGTAGAGTTTACTGAACATATTCAAATCACAACAACAAATAAAACATACAACAGAAAAGATTTTTTTTTTTTTAAAACCGCGATGAACAACAAAGGCTTACCAAAAAAACAACAAATAGATATAAAAAGCAACAAAAAAACAAAGACAAATAAAAAACAAAAAATGAAAGCAAAAAGAAAAGCCTAACAATAAATTTAAGAACACAACAGTCATGACAAAAACAGCATACACAAGAACTATTAAACGAGACAAATGACAACACAAACTACAACAAAAAAATAAAAAACAAGAAAATCATTCAAATCGTAAGACAAATAAAAAACAACATGCCTTAGAAAATGAGTTCACCAAAACCCCACCATAAATCAGAAAGACAACCACATTCATGAAAACGAACAAAAACAGAAAGACAAGGGACAAACACAAATAAAAGTCACAAAACACAACAAATACTCAAAACACAAAACTGAAACAACAAAAATAAATGGGAAATAAACCATTCACAAAAACATTAAAATGACAAACACATGTCAAAGTCATCAAACACAAAAAACAAATAAAAGAAAACAAAAAAGTGAAAAAGGAAAGACAATCACATATCAAAACACAAAAACGAGACTAATCACAAGTCACACATCAAAACACAAATAAAAAACTCAACAGCTACGCAAAGCAGAAAAAAAAAATAAAACAAAACACAATGATCGATCAGAAAGACAACCATATATCAAAACAAAAAGACAAGTTGGAGTCACAAAACAAACAAAAATCACAAAACAAAAGAAATACTCAAAACACACAAAAAACACAACAAATCAGAAAGACAACCATATTTCAAAACACAACTGTAAAATATTTTGTGGTTTGTGCAATTTTTCTCAAACCATCCAATGCAATGTGAGCCTATTTAAATTGTTAATCAGTTCAATAATTGGTCTTTTTGCTAATACAATATTCGTTTGCTTATTAGCGCATTTATTAAGTAAATTTCAACAAACACAATGGGAAAATGTGATTATTTTGTTTTTTTACCAAAAATATCTTGAACTTGAGGCTAATTACATCCATCCATTATCTATATTATCCCTTTCAGGGTTGCAGGGTGTAGTACCCTACCCCAGCTGACACTGAGTGAGCCAATCACAGAGCTGCATAGGGAGACAGACAGCTGTTTGCGCTTACACCCACACCTATGTTATCAGATTTGGAGTCACTATTTAATCTAGTAAGCATGTTTTTGGTATGTGGGAGGAAGCTGGTGTGTCTGGAGAGAACCCACACATGCACTGGGAGAACATGCAAAAACAGAAAGGCCGTCACAGGGTTCAAACCGACACACACACTTCCTGCTTCACCACCATGCCGCCCAGTTTATTACATGTTTTTCAAGATATCAGTATTATCCCCATGATTTTACAATTTTAAAAACTTTAACTGGATATTTTTATTTCAAGTGATGACTGTAAAATTTACAATTTCATTCTTTTTTTTAAAATTTACAGTCATTTAAAATGCATTTTTTTATTTTACTGTTTTGTTGCCATTTTACAGTGCAGAATTTTAGATTTGTTGTTATTTTCTTATTGGTTTGTTTTGCACTCCAAGGCCACCATATCACCATAACCTTTTAGAGTCTTTATGGAGGTTAACAGTCGAACCTGCTCTGAATCACACTCACACCTGAAACACACCTGAGGCAGGTGATGTGTTGGAATGCAGCCGACCCCTCGCTCGCCCGCTCACCCTCCCTCTCTCTCCCTCAGCTCTCCTCTGTCCACACCCATCCCGGCAGGAATGTAACACACACTGATGTTCACTCTCTCTCTCCTTCACACACACACTCCCCTATCCAACCACAGTCCTGACGTGTGTGAGAAAATAAACTGCACTGTCAATCTTTAAACCGAGGTCGAGGCTTTGTGGTAGGACACGCCCCGTGGACCAATCAGAGGAGAGAGATTGCTAGATCTTAAAGGAGAGTTAAAGGGTGTCTCCTGTGATCTGTGACATCACTGACCCCACAGCCAATCAGGAGTTGTGTATTGGGAGATGTGAAATGGGTTCAACCTTTACCCTCCCTGTCAGCGGGGTGTGGTCACAGTCAGGGGAACACACGCATAAAGACGTGCACGCAGGGACACACAGAGTTGAAAAACAGACAAAAATAACTGAGTTTAAATCATAAAGCTGTAGGCGGACTCCTCCTCCTCCTGGATCCTGGAATGTTTTGAGAAAGCTCAGAGTACGACCACACTGTGTTTATCTGTTTACCACACAAATACAGAACTGCTGCTCCGCCATAGGCTGTAAAAAGTCTGTTACAATCACATCTAACAGCTTCAAGACCCCCAAAACCACCTCAAGAATTTTTCAAGGGCCATAAAGTCTCCAAAACATCATGAAGCATCACTAAAACCAGCTCTAGTGTTTCTGAAGAGCCCTAAAGTCCTTCACAAGGACCTGTAAATTCATCAAGGGCCTTCTGTACTAAATACAACTCGGATCATGGAGCACAGCTAGAGTGTCGATAGAGATGATATACTCTCAAAAACAATGGCAGCTGTGGTTGGCAAAGTAAACTATAAAATATACTGGTGATAAAAAGTAAAATACGGTACAAAAACAAATATATGGTAAACCTTTTAACAATAATGTACAGTAAAAACAACAACTACATCGTCAACCTGTCTATTGAAATCTCTTAAAAATACGAAATAAAATCTCTGATGTTAGTAAAATAATGTTAAAATGCTCAACTGAAATAAAATGTGCAATTTTGTTACAACTCTAAGTTTTTCCTAAAATATCAGATATAGTGTGAGCCTATTAAAAATCTAAATCACTGATAAATGGGCCAACAGTACAATATTTGACTTTTTTACTAAGAGGGTGTATGTTTGCTTATTAGTAGATTTGTTATTTATGATTAAATGAACAAAATGGGCTGTTATCTTACCAAAAATACTGTGAATTTGAGGATTATTATATGTTATTGATATTTCAGATCCCCCCCCCCCATAATATTACAATTTTAAAACTTTCACTGTATTTTTTTCTACAAATGAATGGAAAAATAAAAGTTGTGTTCTTTTATGTTATAGTTATCTAATGTTTTTATTACATAAATGTATTGTTTTTGATTTTACCGTGTTTTTTGTTGTACTTATTGCAGTACTTATTTCACAGTGTGGGTCAACAATTATGCTCACAAGCATGTTTTTGTTCTGTTGGAGGAAACTGGAGTACCCAAAAAAAAAAAAAAAAAAACATGCATACAAAAGTTGAACATGCCAACCTTATACTGAAAGGCCTGTCCAGCCCAAATAGATCAATTAACCGACGTAAACTCATATATGTCTCATGTGCAGTTTCTACCAAAGCAGGTTCAGTCTTGTTGATGTAAACAGGGCTGTGGTCAAATTTGAGCAATAACCACAGACTTTGTCTTAATGTTTCATATATCAAGATTTAAAAGTAATTTTTCACACGGTAATGTGTGATTTTTTTTTGTCATTTGGTATCTAAATAAAAAATGCAAAAAGAAAAATATGTTAATTAAGTACTTGATATGTTGTAAAGTTGTTGTGCTTTCTACAAAGATTTAAATTCTATTTCTCTATCAGACTTGATAAATTAGTTATATGTGCCAGAATAAAAGAGAAATTTACTCATATAGGTCTTCTGTAAAGTCAAATATGGCTGAACAAGATGACTAAAATCACAGCTGCAACATGTAAATGTGCAAAAGTCACATCACAGGAAGTGAGATTTTAGTTACATGACTGAAAGAATTTCATGCTGCCATTTCTGTCAACAGAAACCAAAACCTACATTTTCACATTTCTTTGACGATCTACAATAAAAGTCTGTGTGATTCCTCCGTCAGCGTTCTCTCTGTGAGAACAGGCTTTGTGGCTCCAGCTCCTCGTGGTTGTCCAACTTAAGAGGTTTTTTAAAGATGGAAAATGTCCTAACAGATGTCTCTTTGTTTACATGTTCAGGAGAGACAAATATTACAAATACAGAGAGCAATAAAAAATCAGCAAAGTATTACTTTAAACTGTAACACTGATGCATCTGTGACCAGCTTACAAACCCCAAGTTTGTTGGGACGTTTATTCAGTTTAAAACACCAGAAAGACAAAATGTTCAAACTGATAAACTTCAGTGTTAATTTGCAAATATTGATTCATTTTGAATTTGATGCTAGAAAAGCTCCCAAAAAGTTGGGACAGGGGCTAAAAAAGACAGGGAAAGTTGAGGAATGCTCAAAAAAGCACCTGTTTGGATCATTGCACAGGTGAACAGGTTAACTGCAGACAGGTGAGTGTCATGGAGCATCCCTGAAAGACTCAGTTGTTCACACGGACGGGACGAGCGTCACCACTTTGTGACCAACTGTGAAAACAAATAGTCCAACAGTTTAAGGACACCTTTTATCAACGTACAGTTGCAAGGAATTTAGGGATTTCATCATCTACAGTCCATAATACCATCAAAAGATTCAGAGAATCTGGAGAAATCTCTGCAAGTAAGCAGCCAGGCTGAAAGACAACATTGAATGCCTGTGACCTTCAATCCTTCAGGCAGGGCTGCATTAAAAATCAACATCATTCTGTAAAGGATGTTACCATGAAGTTCATCTCTACATCTACGAGTGCTACTTAAAATTCTACCACGCAAAGCCAAATATCAACAACACCCAGAATCGCTGCCAGCTTCTCTGAGCTCATCTGAGACGGACTCACACAAAGTGGAAAAGTCTGCTGAGGTCAAAATCACGGACATCGTGTCCTCCAGGCTAAAGAGGAAAAGGACCATCCAGAGCACACTGCAAAAATTCAGATCTAGACCAGTGTGTTTGTCTATTTTCAAGTCAAAAATATCCGAAAGACTTACTCTAATCTACATTCACTTAACCAGTCGAGATAAATATCTTACTTCAAGAAATGAAATGCAAAAATTAGGCATTGAACTGTTTGTAATGAAGAGAAAATATCTGCCAATAAAAGAAGGAAAGTTTGACTCAGTGAGGGTCTTAAATTAAGATATAATATCTGCTCAAGTTAAATTTGTCTTGTCTTATTGGTGGATTATTTTACTTATTATTTACAAGCAATTTAGGACTTATTTTTAGTTTTCATATCTTCAAATAAGATCTTAATCCAGACATGTAAAGAAATTGTGGATTGGAATAAGTCTAGTGAGATTTTTTAGCCTTAAAATTGGCCAAACACACTTAGATCTGAGTTTTTTCAGTGTGTTATCAATGCAAAATTCAAAAGCCAGCATCTATGATGGTATTGGGGGTGTTAGTGCCCATGGCATGGGTAACTTGCACATCTGAAGGCATCATTAATGCTGAAAGGTACATACAGGTTTTGGAGCCTGTTGAGAATGTATGCTGCTTTATGAATCACAAAATACGACAAAAGAGACTGTTGAGCCACTGAAGTCGCTGAAGCTTCAACAATTAGTGTCTTCAGTCCACGAACACTTACTGACTGTTGTTAGAAGGAAAGGTGGTATAACGCAGTGTTAAACATGCATCTGTCCCAGCTTTATTAGAATATGTTGCAAGCATCGAATTCAAAATGGGTGAATATTGCCAAAAAATCAAAAAAGCTTATCAGTGTTAACATTAAATATCTTATGCTCGTCATGTATTCAATTAAATGTAGTCAGAAAATGATTGATAAATTATTGTATTCTGTTTTCTTGACATTATACACAATGTGCCAACTTCATTGGATTTGTGGTTTGAATGTGCAGGAGATGCACAGACTCTGCATGCATGGTCTGCACTCTGAGTTGGCCTGATGATGGTGATATCAGACAGACTTTCACTGTGGAAAAATGAGAAAATTTGGGGTGTTATTTTTTAAACATCAAAAGCGCAGAAAAGGCAGGACGACAAGCTGATATTCGTGCTAATTACATCCCACATACTGGAGTGTGAATGTTCTACACGTGTACATTACAGTTTCAATGTTACACAATATCTTGTTCAGCTCTGGCAATAAAATGAAACGGATGATGAAGTGTTTACATAGGGCTGGGCATCACAGGGAGGCTCAACACATAGTTAGCAACATTTACAACATCACAACACATACAGACATACTTTTGATCTTAAGACTCTTTTATTTTATTTATTTTATTAATCATAAATCTCTTAATGGTCTTGGTCCAACTTATTTATGATCTGTTCTCATTATCTAAGCCTATGAGTGCCCTCAGACTTCCAGGAAGTGTTTTTAGGTCGTGCTAAAAGTCCAAACAAAGACTTATGGGAGGCAGTTTTTTGTTATTACAGCTCAGATCTGTGGAACAGCCGACCTGAAGGACCTGAGGGCTGAGCAGAGTGTCAGTAAGCAAACTCAAGACCGACCTTGCTTTCGAAGAACTTTATTTAGGGTAATTATTTATTCACCCAATTAAATTTGAATTGCATTTTATTGAATTAAATATTATAGCAGTGTTTGTTTTATTATCCATAAAATTTTTGTGTCAAACTTCTTTGTTTTTATCATCCCATTCATGTTTTTGTTTAATAGTTTATACTTGAAGTTTATAGTTTATTTCAACCTCTATTCTTTTACTTTAACTTCTTACTTATGTATTTATGATGACTATTATTATTTTTATCTTATAATTACTCTTATTTCATCTCGTTTTAGTGTTTTTAACATCATCTCTGTGGCTTTCTCACTATGACTCATTATGAGCACATGACAGCGTTTCCTCAGTTCCTCATTCCCATATTTTTTTTTTAATAAGGACTTTCGTAAGTTCTTTACCCTTTTTTTTAGTTCAGCGTGGGTTTGTTTGTTGTAGCTGACTTTATCTGTTTGTCTTGCATGTTCTTTTGTTGTTTCTGTCCATGTGCAGCACTTTTATTGTGTTATGGAAAACCTTTAATTATAATTTCCAGTAAAAAATAAATAATAAAATTTAAAAAACAACAACGATATTGTCCACACATCCATTCATTATCTATACAGTTTATCTCTGTCGGGATTGTCGGGGGGCTGAAGCCTATCCCAGCTGACACTGGGCGAGAAGTGGGGTCACCTCTCGCCCAATGTCACCAGCCAATTACAGGGCCACATAGAGAGGCAGACAACTCTACGCTCTTACACTCATACCTAAGGGGAAACAGGAGTCACCAATCAACCTAATGAGCAAGCTTTTGGTCAGTGGGAGGAAGACAGAGTGTCCAGAGAGAACCCACGCATCCACAGGGAGAAAATGCAAACTCCACACAGGAAGGCCCTGACCGACCCGGGGATAGAACCAGCAACCTTCTTGTTGTGAGGCACTTGCACACCTTTCTGTGCCACCGTGTCTCCCCTGACATGGATACTGTAATATTTGTAATATGGCAAGAATATTACGAAACAATATATCAAGATATCTTATAAATATATGAGTATGACATGGCTCATCCTTAAGGATTGACATACTTATGGTCATACATTAATTTTTTAAATTAATAGTAAAGTGAAAACAAACTGGTATTAAAACTGCCAACTTTCCCCTCCAGAAGGAGGTTATATCCCAATTTCCATGTTTTGCACCACGGCTTGTCTCACGCTAAAGATTTAAAGCTTTTTTCTCCCTTCTGTCGAGAATATTTCAGGTAGCTGCAGAGCAGTTTAACCCGGACACACATTTAATGATGTGGTTCAATAGACTCAGAACCTGTTTTTACTGTGAGTGTCAAGTCTGCAATATGGACACAGTGCAAAAACACTCACACGCGAACATCAGGGAACAATGTGAACAAGAGTGACTTGGTACAGCTAAAACTGGGACGGTCCCCACAAATCAGGTATGGACACAGAATCCTGTCCCCAGAAAAACAGGTTAACACTTAACTAAAACACAACTTTTAACATGTTTTCTACTCAAAGGAAAACAGACAAAGCTTAAAGTCACAACAAAGTTAAACCAAAATACACACACAAACATCAAAGTGAAAATTTAACCAAACCAAAAGTTAAATCTAAACTTAAACAAGGATGGTCCCCACAACACAAGTATGGACACAGAATCATGTCCCCAGAAAGCAGGTTTAAAGGAAGAGTTCAAAAACTTTTAACTGCACTGAAGTCCAACATGACAAAAACAATAGACAGACAGATAGATAGATAGATAGACAGATAGATAGATAGACAGATAGATAGATAGATAGATAGATAGATAGATAGGCGTGTTTTACCGGCAGTAAATGTAAAATCCAATCATCCTGCTCTTTGTGTTTTCTTGCTCTTAGCTCCTGGAGGGGTGAGTCTAAATTACAGAAACAGGTTCCTCACAGTCTCTCTCTCTCTCTCTCTCGCTCTCTCTCTCTCTCTCTCTCGCCCCGCCCCTCCCTGACCTGCCAGTCTCAGCCTGTCCTCCCCCTCTTCTTCCCCCTCCTTCCCTTCTCCTATTGCCAGAGTTAACTTCCTGTTTGACATGAAAAGGACACATGCCAACCTGCTGCTCTGTCTGAACAGATCAACAGCGCCCTCTGGCCACGATAATCAGGCATTGCATAAAAGAAAATATCACATCCATCCATCACTTTGGGGGTCACAGGGGGCAGGAGCCCGCCCCAGCTGGCATTAGGCGGGAGGCGGGGTACACCGTCAACCTGTGGCCAGCCAATCACAGGGCCACATAGACAGACAGACAATCATTCACACTTACACTCATACCTAAGGGGAAACTAGAGTCACCAGTTAACCTCATGAGCATGTTTTTGGTCTGTGGGAGGAAGCTGGAGTGTCCAGAGATAACCCACACGTGCACACAGAGAACATGCAAAATCCACACAGGAAGGCCCTGACTGACACAGGGTTCAAACCAGCAACCTTCTTACTGTGAGTCACTACCTGTTGTGCCACATGCTGCCTGTACATATATTTATACAGTGCCAAGCATAAATGAGTGCACCTCCTATTAAAAGTAATGTATTAGTCAATATCTAAACGAACAAAAGAACAATTTTCAAAGTTTTGACAAAGCTGAGTTTAACATAAGATTTTTGTTGTACCATAAAATAAGGGTAATATGATAACTAAAATTTAGCTTTGCCTCCACCCCTTTGGTTGGGGTGTACTCAGTTTGCACCCTGATCTTAAATAGAGAAAAAAATACTCACTTTTTTTTGCACTTTTTTGTGTGCAACTTAAAAAATCTTGTTTGCAATCAATGGCCTACATTTGGGGGAGTATTTTGTGGTATAGTATGCCATAGAAAATGTTGCTTTTGAAAGGAAACTAATGGTTTTCTGACAAATCTGAAGTGGTGTAATCATTTATGCTGAGCACTGTATATAATATATATACAGGTGTGGGCGAACAGTTCCTTCTTTCAGCAGACTAGCGAGCCCTGTCGTAAAGCTAAAACTGATTTCTTGAAGATGACAAGTTCACTGTCTTCCAAACCTCCACAGTCACCAGATCTCAATCCAGTAGAGCAGCAACTACCTGATGCTTTGATGTCAGCATCGATCAATATTGTAATGCTTCCAACATCTTGTTGACTCAATGAAACAAGTTGTGAGGCAGTTCTGAAGACACAAGTGGGTTAACTCTTGTACTAGTGAGGTGTATCTTATAAAGTGGCCGGTTACTATATTTATATTCACACAACCACACATTCATTATCTATACTGCTAACTGTTTTGTGGGATCAGAGAGCAATGTTCCTATCCCAGCTGTCATTCTGCAAGAGGTGATACAATCCAGAGGCCTTTTAAACCGACACACCAGACAGACTGTTCAATACATTTAACGCGCCAATAGAAAGTGTTTGGAGAGGGCAGAACCTTGCAAAAGCATATCCGGCAGGTGATTGGATGATTGTTCCATCAGTCAAGTATTGTTATAGGCAGGCGAAACATAAGTCACTTCATAGGACAAACTCTCAGCAAAACATGTCGGAAGTGGAGTGAAACAACCCTTACTATAGCGTCTCCATCATCAATCCCACCTCTTCCTGCTCTAAAGGACGCTGATTGGGCCGTCCTGCTTTGGCTCGCTCACAATCGTTGTAGCTTGGAGATTGGCAAGATGGATCTCTGATTGCAGACATTGAAATCACATGGATCCAGCTGCACTGCAAGGTTAGCAAGGTGTTTTTCCTGCCGTATGTTTGTTTGTTTGTGAGCAAGATTACACAAAAAACTACTGGACGGATTTTGCTGATGTTTTCAGGAAATGTTGGTAATGGCCCAACTTAAAAATTATTCGATTTTGGTGGTGATCCAGATAACCGCCATTAGGGAACAGTCATTTTTGCTCAATAACTGTCTAACTAATAATGATATCAACATGATTCTCAGTGTTAGGTGTGTCTTTTCAGGGTCAAGGAATCATATTATGATGGTAACTTTATCATGGAACTATTGCTTATTGATGTAACAGCAATATGTGAGATACCTGAGCGTTTTCTAGCTTGTTTTATTTTCTTCTAAGTATTTTTGTTTAAGATGAGGTTTGATATTTTGGTTTATTTTCAGTTCCCTGGAATATAAATTAATTCAGCTGTAAATCTCATAATTCCATTCTCTCTTTTTGCCACCTCGTTCTCTCTTTTTCATCCTCTTCTCAATATCCAATCCTCCTCTTCTCTCCTCCCCACACACTCAGCAGTCAGCACCCTCCCTTCCTCATCCATTATCCTCCCTCACTCCTCCCTCCTCCTCCTCCTCTCAGTCTGCCTCAGCTGTCCTTGGTGCTGCTGTTTCAGATGGAGGCTGCAGCATTCTGCTGAGTAGCGGTGAGCCAGCATTCGTTCGCCCTGCCTCCAGTCGTCAGCCAGCCGAGCAGGGTGCTCAGAGTCCTGGCAGGGGAGAAAACTACAGCACCCACAATCCCTCCAGACCGAGCTCAGACCGTCTGTGAGTCTGGAGCGGGCTCCCGAGGAACCCTGGGAGTCGCAGTCCTCGCCAACCGGCTGGTGTTGGAGGCAGAGAGGGAGAGAGGGGGAGAGAGGGTGACATGCCATGACAACCATCAGAGAGAGAAGGAGAGAAAGGTGAGTTTATCTTTCTGTTCTTGATTGCAGCTCGGCACCCTCCCTCTCTTCTCAGTTTGTCATCATTCATTGTCCTCCTCCATCTCTCCCTCTTTTCTGTTTATCTCTAACATCACTTTTTCATCCACCATCTTCTCATGTCTTCTTCCTGATCAAACATCCTCCCTTCTCTGTGTTCTCGGTCTGACGGTGCATTTTCATGTTGGTGCTTCAGTCCTGAGGTGTGTGCTGTGTTGTCAGTGTATTTGTCTCATCAGATGTGTGTTGGTGTGAGAGGGAGAGAGTGTGTGTCCATCTCCACCCAGTCTGAGAAGCAGCTGACACTTCAGTCTCATGTTTACTGAATGTTTTCTCGCTTAAAAGCTGCTTAGAGACAGACTCAACACAAGACAAGATGTAAAAATACAAAATGTAGTAGATCGGAGCACAAAACATGAAGTGAAACGCATACAAAAAGACAACAAGGTGGGAAAATGTCAAAAATTTAAGACATCACGTTTGATTTTGAGTGTGAATCAGTAATAATTATGATTAGATCTAGGAACAAAACACAACAGCTATTCAAATACTAACAAAAATTAAAATAAGACAGTGATAATTTAAGAAGACAGCCATTAATCAACGCACAAAGACAAGTCAAAGTCACCAAACACAAATAACAATAAAACACATCAACTATGAAAAAAGATAGAAAAGCAAACACAACAAAAACTCAAAAAGACATATCAAACCCCCCAAAACACAGATAAGCAAACACAAACAAAAATCACATAACACAACAAATACAAAAAAAAAAAATCTAAAAGATGTTGGAAAGAAAACCACATATCAAGACAAGTCAATATCACAAAACACAAGCACTATTGCAAACATAAGAAAAAAACAATAACCCAAAAAAGTATATTAGATCACAGAAAAACACAAATAAGTCACAAACACAAACAAAAACCACATAACACAACAAATACAAAAAACAATACAAAACCAAAAATCTAAAATGTGTTGGAAAGACAACCATATATCAAGACAATATCACAAAACACACACAAAAAAATCACAAAACACAAGAACTATGACAAACACTAGAAAAAAAAAAAAAAACACAATAATAACTCAGACACAGATAAGTCACAAATTACAGAACACAACAACAGAACAAAAAGATCTTAAATAAATCAGAATGACAACCATATATCAAGACAAGTCAGCCTCAAAACACAAAAAACAATAAAAAAACACAACAAAACTAGAAAGCACTCAGAGAGTGCAGACCTCCGCCAAGCTCCACAGTTCCCCCTATTTGTCATTTGCACCATAAATATTAATCCCACATTTATTTTGACTACATTTTTAGATTCCTTGACCATGAAAACATGACATTGACAGCTGAATTCATAATGATATCAACATTAGTTCAGCAGTTATTCACGAAAATTGCATTTTCCTTAATGGCGGTTATCTTCTGGATGTAGCTCCCTAGCTTCTGAAGATACAGCAAATCCATTGGCATATTCCAAATTCCACAATGCCTTGGCTATTTAATGGTGCTTGTTGCGTGTTTATAGCTTCATTTGTTCTCGTCCTATGATAAAAATTCCAAAGGTCCCCTATTTTTTCATATTCTGGATCACAGTATCCCGAATTATTTTTTTTATCCAGATCATATGAAAAAACAGAAATGAAAGAAATCCATTCATGCCCAGGATAACCCTTAACAGGTAAGACAACCAACAGGTTGACCTGCATATCTGCTTCCCAATTGGGTAATCTGAAATATAATACCTGATATGCTGCTAAATGAAGAGGCAGGAACATAATTTTACTAACAAATAATTTGTTGCAAATGTATTTCTTAGATTGAAAGTCAAAGGGTTAAGTGACTTCCTTTTCACTTGTGCTCAGGATGTTTCCTGATTTTCCTAATGCCTGTATGTTTTATGTTTTACCATGCACTGGTGTGCTGATGCCTGCTGCAAAACAAATTTCCCACGGGATAATAAAAATAAAGTTGTAGTTGAAGTTGAAGTTGAAACTGCCATCATGTGTCATAGTCTTGATCGGTAAAATGGGCACTGCAAAGGCTTTGTCGCTGCAGAGGGATGAGTCCTGATGTTCATATTTTAAACAACAAGCCAACACTTTCCCAAGCTCTTACAGATCTTGGGAAGACTGCCTTTTCTCACAATGCACCCTAGACCTGGGACAACCTCCAAAAACAGCAAAGATAGATTAATTAATCTTGCTGAGAAACTTTAAAAGGATCATAAAGAGCCAATGAAAGGTCACTGTTCACAGAAAGCCTGTTTTAAAATGTGACTTGTTGTGCTGTTTAATGTTTTGTTGTTGTTATTTTAATTTTGTAACATTGGGTTGGCTGCTACCTTGGCCAGGTCACTCTTGTAAAGGGGATTTTTAATCCTGGTTGGACTTCCTGGTTAAATAAATGTAAAATAAAATAAAAAATTATGATAATAAATGCACCACAAAATAGTTCCAAACACAGGGACAACCAACTTAGTTTTAACCTATAAGTGTGTTATTTATGAGGCTTTCAGTGGCGACATCTCCTGCTTTGTACCGGCCCCTGAATATCTCCCCTCAAGGGACAAAGTTGTGAGTTCCCTTATTGGCAATCAAATTTGCCAGCATCCTGGGCCTCTAGCAACCTCTCTTCAAAAAACCCGAACTAACCCTTAAACTTTTGGCCCATGAGTTTAAAAATCTTATCACTTCATCCTCATGTCATGATTGATATTTGTGCTAGATTTGAAGCAAATGCATGTTTGTGCACAGTTTGATGGAACTTTCAAGCTAACTCAGATGTTAGCAGAGCGTTTATTTGAAGTCTCTTGATTGATTTTTGCATGCTTGTTCTTTTTATTTTTTTCTTCTTCTTCTATTATCCGTCCTTCTTGGCTTCTTGTCTGTTGTCTTGTTCCCTCGTTGCCACAGTACAGAGTGTCCACCATGAACGTCTGTTTATGGCTCACACCGTGGCTGCAGGGTGAGGCAGCAGATGGCCTTTCTGCTGGGATATCTGCCCACTTCTTCCTCTCTCTGCGACATGTTACGCCTCTCTCAGTTTTCATCACCTTTCTGTCCTCACTGTGATTGAATGGCCGAGACATCTGATGGACAAGTGTCTTATATAAGCTATGACAAGACTTTGAGGAACAGAAAGATAAATCCTTTCGATCAGAGCTTTAGTAGTCTGACACTGACCCCCCTGTCTGGAAAAAACTGAACATGAATAACCCAGCAGCTTCATTCAAGAGGCATACATCAGTGCTATGAGATGGAGCTCATGTGGAAGTCAAAATCTGCAGTTGCTTGAGTGTCCACAAACAGTTGGTTTCAAGAAAAGGGGAAGTTGCTTAAACCAAGCCTGAGCCCTTCATTGGGCCAGGAGGTCCAGTCCAGTCTTGCTTTTGAACCTCCACAAGGAAGTTCTGTTTGTTCTGCCTTTGCTAATTTCTTTGATTATTTGTTTGTGTCATTGTGTACCAGATAATTCAAAAAATGAAGAAGAAATTTTGATGAAATTTTCAGGGATTTTTGGTCATGGCATAATTACGTTTTGGTGGTGATCAGAATTCAGATGTGGATCCAGGTATTTTTCTAAAGATTTGTTAACATTGCAAGTTCGGGCAGTTTTCCACTTTTTCATGAATAACCCAACAGATTTTGATGACATTTTAAGAGAACACTGGTCATGGCACAGGGGAGAACTGATTAGATTCTGGTGTCGATCCAAATCCGGATAAGGATCCAGGAATTTTAGGGTTTTTTTAACACTGCGAGATAGGACAATTTTCCACATTTTTGTTAATAACTCAACAAGTTTTCAACAGATTTTGATGACATTTTCAGAGAATGTTGGTCATGGCATAAGGTGATTAAATTTTGGTAGTGATCAGAATCCATATGTGGATCCAGGGATTTTTTTTAAGATATGTTAACATTGCTAGTTAGGGCAGTTTTCCACATTTTCACTAATAACTCACCAAGTTCTCAACAGATTTTGATGCCATTTTCAGAATAGGTTGGTCATGGCACAAGGGAAGACTGATTTGTTTTTGGTGTTGATCCTAATCTGGATGAGGATCCAGTAATTTTTTTCAAGGGTTCATTAACAGTGTGAGAAAGGGCAGTTTCCTGCATTTTTACAGAGAACCCAATAAGTCATCAGCATAATAAGCATTTATGTTTTGCCTAAGCATGTATAAGCTATGGGGCTCATTATGAATAACATACGTTTTTAGCAAGCAACCCTATCACATCATAATTTATACAGCACACACACTAAGGCCTTAAAATATCATTTTCTGTCAGCACACTTGTCAAATGCTCAACACATCTTCCTTGGACGCCTCTCAATTTTGTGAATCACCTGTGAGGCAGTACAACAGTTCATTGCACATCACACAAATTACTAAGGAAGTGGAGCCTGAGGATGTTGAGAGAAAAATCTTGTCAGGAGAATTAACAGTCTCTACTGCAAAGCAAAATTGAAGTCATGGAGCAACTTCATCTTGTTCTGTTTTACATTTACCTCTATAATGCAATCATTTAGATCTCATCAGAACATATTTCTGCTATTAAACAGCTCAGAAATCAATTTAAGGCCTGAATAATTGAAGCAAAATTGCTGAGAAGTTGGCTTCGAATTGGGATTGGGCCCATAAATATCATATCATATCATTAGGGGAGGGGCTGGAAGAGGATGTCTATAACTCGGGCAGGTTTGACTGGATTTTTGGGGCCTGATCTGAACTCTAGTTCACAATCACCAATGTCCAAAAACTTATCACAAACTGAGGACCCCTTAACCAGCTGTATGTTCAGTCCACTCTGATTGGCTGACCAGTCTATTCTGTGGTGATAGCACTGCTTGGACCTATGTCAAAATTCTGCCTTTATTATACCGTCCCTACCATGCATGGGGCTTGCTAGTCTCAGCTTAAACTACTGAACAAATCAATTAATCAATCTTTATTTTTACACACCAAATCATGACTGATGTTAACCTTGCTGTAGAGATAGACCCACCTGATTCAGTGTCTGTAATCAGGCAGATCCACCTTGCAAAGCTCCAATCTACAGCTATTGTGGGCAGCCCAAAGTGGCACAGCCCAATCAGCGTCCAATGAAGCAGTAAAAGATGGAAGCTACGAGGGTGAGGGCGGCAGGAAGTGGCTGCTCGTACAGAGATTAGCATAGATGCTAACAGCTTCAGTCACAATTTTATCAGATCTAGACCACATTTCTTTATTAAATACAATAAAGAAATGAAAACAACTGACAACACTACAAACTCTTCTATAGAAAGGATATCATAGCTCCACTTCTCCACATTCTGTCCTTCACACATTGATGAAATGATCATCCAATCAACTGCCAGATATGCTTTTGAAAGGTTTTGCCCATCCCCAAACACTTTCTATGGGTTCTTTTCTGGATGGACTGGTGAAGTTTATTGAACAGCCTATCTGGTGCACCAGGTTCAACAAATGTTATCTCAAGACTCTTGACAAAAGAATAGGTCAATGCCTGTAGGTACAGTGCTGTTGGCGGGCCGTTATTTTGTGAATTTTTGTGAGTTTTACGTATAAAGAAGTGATGTTTGGTCGATTGAACGATTTGGTGAAAAATTTCAGGTTGCTGTATTATTCCTCCAGAAGGTCTCTGTGTTCTGAACTATTTTATGATGCATCAAATAAGTAGTCTGAGCTTGTTTTCGTTTTAACGAAAAAACGCTACAGGGAGCCCTTTGAGCCACATCACTGACTATTGCCAATAACTTTATACAACCCAATGTCAAAAATATTGAAACGTCCCTTCAAATAGACCAAAACTCCAGTTAAAACAGGTAAAAGCTCTTACTTTTTGATACGCATGAAAGATATGGAGCAGCTCAGTTGTCCTGGTTCTTGTGGTAACAGACGTGGCAGGTTTTCAAAATCCCAGAGCTCATTCCTTCTCCTCTCTCCTTCCCCCTTGGCCTCTCAGAGCAGTTGACCTCTAAAAAAACCTCATTAAGAATTCAGCAGCAAAACACAAGCTCACACCGAGGTATGAAGACAGAGAGAGTCCTGAGGCAGGAAGTCAGGAGGAAGATGACGAGACTTGACTGATTCAAATAACACCATTTAAAAACGAGGATGTAAAATAAAGTTAACTTTAAAAGCTCTGTGATTTTAGTAAAGGTCACATATTTTACTCCTTTTTTAACAAGTTTATACATTCATCAATCCATTATCTGAACTGCTTATCCCTTTCAGGGCTGCTTGAAATGTTGCCAGCCAATCACAGGGCAACAAAGAGAGACAGACGACCATTCACGCTCACACTCATACCCAAGGGCAATTTGGAGTCGCCAGTCAACCTAATGAACATGTGTTTGGTCTGTTTGGGGGAAGCTGGAGAGCCTGAAAAGAACCCACACATGCACAGGAAGGACATGCAAACTCCACACAGAAAGGCCCTGCCCGACACACTGATCAAACCAGGAACACTACCTGCTGCACCACCATGCCGCCCTTAAACAAGTTGATGTAGGTCCAAAACATCCCCAGAACATATTTATGAAGGTTATCACTTAAAAACATGGATTTTCCCATAAACTCTTCTGTTTCAGCCCTGCTCAGAACAGGGTGTTTTAGCCTGTGACCTGCGCTTGACTTTGCGCCTATCAACAAGAAAATGTAGCCTCAGCTTCCCAGGACTGTGCTCTAATGTTTACATTGGCTGCTAAGTCAGACCTCAGGCACAGCTGAACAAACTCCTGGTTCAGGGAGTGTCTTCAATGAGGGATGGTATATGTCCTTGTTCTTTACTGAACATAGCTCTTAATGGAATTGGCTTTGGCTTGTTTTGGATCATTTACCTGCAGCAAAGTAAATTTTGGGCCTATCAGAACCCGTCCCTGATGTTACTGCATGATGGATGCTTGTGTTTCTCAGCATTGAGGACATCATTAACTCTGACCGCATCCCCAACTAAGTTAAGCACACCACCCATATCTGCATTTCTTTGTGCTTTAGATAAGTGACCTGCATTGTGCACATGTAAATCGACTCAAATATTTTTTATTTCTCAACGCAGGTCAACATCAGCTACTATGTTAAGGTGTGGATACCACTTTAGTTCCAAAAGTCATAAAAACTGGGCCAAATGAGGCTCCCCAGAGTTTTACATAGATTTGAAAGAGCTCTGTACTGTTTATGAGGCTTTCAGATATGCCAAAAATAATAATAATAATAATAATGATAATAAATTGTTAGTTTTAGAGATGCAGGATTTTGAATTTTTTGCCAATATCCAATATGCCAATATTTCGAATCCAATTTTGGCTGGTACCGTTAAATGGTAGTGTATGAAAATAGTTCTTTTTAGAGAACTTAATGCATATGTAAAATGTATCTTTGACAGTAAAAGGAAAAATCAAGCTTCATCTGCCCTTTTAAAAGCTAAAACACTTATTTTCTTACCTGTTGACAGAAAACCCTGCCTTTTTTTGGGAGCTTATATTCTCAATTTAAGATTAATGTCCTAAAGCCTCCACAATCTGGTTGCAAATTTATTATGCTAAAGTACTGGTGGGAAATATTGCAGATGTGTTCATATCTGCTGATACTTATCTTTAGCTTTTGATGCAATAATCTGTAGATACCAATATCATATCCGTAATGTTGTGCATCCCTTGTTGCATTTGTTTTGTTAGTGATAGAAGACCATAGCAAATTGTTGAGGCAAAGAGCTGATAAACAGTGAACTCCTTAAACCCTCTTTCATGTTAAATTAGAATAATAGAGGCTCCAGGATGCAGCCCTGAGGTACCCCACAGGACCAAAAAACAAAGGAGAATCTGATCAGTGTTGGACTTTTCTTTTAAATAAAAAATGGTCTTTTAACATTTGTCTTATTTTGTCTCTTTATGCTGTTTTCTACCTTTAAACAGAAACTGCTGAGTCATGTCTGCCGGCTTGGAAGATACAGACAGCGTGTTTGGTGAGTTTCACAGAAACATGTCATAAGGTAGACGAAAACATCCCAAACAAACTGAAGCTTCTTGAGGGAAATTGTTTTTCCTCAGCTGTAGTTTATTTTTAGCTTTTATTATTTTACAAATTCAGCTCCTGACACAAATTTACGCTGACTTTTTCAAACCTTGTGATTGTTATAAATTTCACCAACAAAATCCCTGAATACGATCTTTTGTCAAAAAGCTGTGAGAGTTATTGAAGTGTTGAACTTCAAAATCTTATAACTGTATCTAACAGATATAACTATAATCATTTTTTAGATACAGCATCCTGGATAAAATGTCTTGTAGCGACTGTAATTATTTATTAAACTTTGAAAGTCTCAAAATGTTTGGGGTGTTGGAAGAACAAAACAAGCATTATAACGTTTCACTTTGGGGTTTTGTTTGACGGGGTGCATTTTTTTTGATTGATTCATTATTAACGGCCTTTCAGGTCACTTTTGGTGAACACAGTCAAACCTACATCACTTTCTACTTCTTCTTCCTTTTCCAAAGCCTGTGTTTTTGATGCGTTTCACTGTTTTCTATATAGACTCACTGGCCACTTAATTAGGAACAACATCCTAGAACCAAATTCGACCTCTTTCTATTGTTCTTCGTGGCATCATTTCAACACGGTGCTGAAGACATTCCTCAGAGAATTTGGTCCATCTCAACATGAAAGCATCACACAGTTGCTGCAGATTTGTCATCAATGATGCCAGTTTCCTGCTCCATCACATCCTTAAAGGTGCCCTATTGGACAAAGATCTGGAGTATGTGTGGGCCTCACAGTGAACTCGTCATGTTCAAGAAACCAATTAGAGATTATTTGAGTATTGCAACATGGAGTGTGTTCCTGCTGGATACAGCCATCAGAGGGTGGGCACACTGTGGTCTCAAGGGGATTGACATGGTCAGCAACAACACTCTGTCATGCTGGGGCATCAAAACAATGCTTAATTGGTACTCAGGGGTCCAAAGTTTGCCAAGAAAATTTCCCCTACACCATCACACCACCACAACCAGTCTGATGCTGCCATCTGAATGTGGCAGCGGTAATGGAGGCTCAGCAGACCAGGAAACATTTTTCTAAACTTCTATCATCCAATTTAGAGCTCCAGCAAATTGTAACCTCAGTTTTTCTTCTGCTGCTGCTTCTTCTCTTTTAAGATATGACGTGTTTTGAGTTCAGCAGTGGTCTTCTGCGTACTTTGGTTGTCACAAGTTGTTATTTGAGTAACTGTATTTCACCTCTGATGTTTGTTAATATTTGATAATATTTGTTAATAAGCAAACAAACTATCCAGTGCAATACCCAGTCAAATGTCACACAGCGCTGTCATGTTTATATTCATATAGTAAATATTGGTAATGTTAATAGTGTAAATTCCTTGGACTTGTTTATAGTCTCACTTTACTTATTTTATTTATGTTTTTCCTTCATAAGGAAGTTGATATAGCTGAAAGACTTTGCATGTTGCAACCTGCCTTATTAATTTTGTAATTAATTTTTTATGCTCTTATCTATCTCAGTTTAATGTCTTTATTGATATTCCTACTGCTATATGTATAAGAGCAACTGAAACAATTGAATTTCCCCTTTGGCATTAACAAAGTATTTCTGATTAAATCTTCCTAATTCTGATGCTCAGTTTGAACTTCAGGAGGTCGCCTTGACCATGTCCACATGCCTAAATGCATTAAGTGTCTGCCTTGTGTTTGGTTTATTAGCTATTTGGTGCAACGGGTGTACCTAATGAAGTGGCCAAGAGTGTAGATTGATAGATACAGCAGACAGAAGTGTGGTGTAAAATGGAGGAGGTGTTTACACCCCTTTCCTCTCGTTCTTCTCCAAAGCCCTCATACATTTCAGTCCCTTTGGTCTAATATATATTGCCTAATGTCTCTCCTTCCCTCCCCCTCTAATACAATTACTCCTGGCCTCTAGGTCCTCCCCCATCTCCTCCACCTCTTGCCCTCCTCCATCACTCATCTCCTCTGTTCTCATCCTTCTGTTCTCTTACGATCCATCCTCTCAATTAACAAATCAGTGTTTTCTTGCTCTGTCTCTGAGTCACCTGCTGCTAATGTTCCACCGCCAAAACCTTCACATCCTCGACTCTCTTCCTCACTTCTTCTCCATCTCCCTTCCCCCAACCCCCTCCAGCTTCCTCCTCTGGGAAATAAAGTGGTGTCAGCTTGTTGAGGGGGAGGAGGCATGGAGGAAGTCTTTATGGTCTACACATTATACTCATGAACACATGTATAGTAAAAAACATATATATGATTGAAGTAATGGTGCCTTTTTTACCGAGCCTTTCTGAAACAATGTCCCCAGGCTGTCCAGACATCAGACAAGACAATTTCCAGATGTTTTTATGTTTCACAAAAAGTAAAATTTGGGATAGGGATCATCTTAAATATCACATGTAACATCTAGATGATAATCACTACAAAGTTTTTGCAGAAAAGAAGGGTAAGGCAGGACCAAGCATACCAGAGCAACCAGCACCAAAGCAGGAAGCCCTTAGTGAAATACAAAGAAAATTACAAAACAAATATCTAAAAGACATTAAAGAATGGGGATATTTATTTGATTGTTTTGTTATTTTACACAAGTTAAAGCAGGAAAATTCCCATTAAGAAACAGAAACCTCCTTTGTGTACATACCTTCATTTTGGTGTCACTTTGGTTAGCGGGTGATAAACTCGACGTCTGATCATTGACTCTGTTTCAGACCTGAACGAGGCGATCCCAGAAACAGAGCTGCTGGACAACAGCATTCAGAAAGGCCGAGCCCAGCTGTCCGTCAAAACCAGGAGACATCGCCCCTCCAGGTCCCGTTACCGTGACAGTGTGAGCTCGACGGAGGGGGACGACAGCCTGGAGAGGAAGGTACAAATCAGTCCGACTGATTCAGTACATTTGAATTTCTGATCATAACGTTTTTATGAAAGCTTATCCCAGCTAATCTCAACCATTGTAACGACCTGCTGGCAGGATGTGGGTGCACTGTGTTGTGTGTCCAATCACTAGTCTTTTTCAATCTGTACCCTGAGTGTAACCTTGCAGTGTAGCTGGATCTGCCTGATTCATTGTCTGTAGTCAGAGGGACTCAACTAGCTAAGCTCCAATCTACAACGATGCAAACAGCCAAAGCAGGACGGCCTAACCAGTGTCCTTTAGAGAAGGAAGAAGTGGGAGCTTCAGGAAGTGACAGGGACTAGCATAGATGCTAACAGCTTCAGTAGTAGTTTTGTCATATCTAGACCACATTTCTTTATTAAATGAAAACAAACAACATCAATGAAAGCACTTCCTGATAGGATGGATATTGTAGCTCCACTTCGAAAATACTCTGGTGAGAGTTGGTTCTTAAAAGTGGCTGAAGTTTTGTACTTTACACCATGGCAGTAGCAACCACCTACTATACCTGATTGGCCTGTAATGAATGTGACTGATGGGACAACTGTCCAATCAACTGCCAGATATGCTTTGAAAGGCTCCGCCCATTCTCAAAACCTTCTTTCCATGACATTGATATTATAATGTAATTTACAAAGTTCAAGTGATGAGCATATAATCAAAAACTACATCCAAAACTCTTCACCTGATTTTGAGTTTGTGTTTTATCAGGACAGCCCGTTACACTCCGCCCGCTCACCTCTTCAGTTGGGCGTTCGAGGAAACTCCCCCTCCCCCGAATCGCTTCTGTCGGTGCGGAGCCCTGCCTTCTCATTCGACACGTCACTGGTGAGACTACTCAGAGCAGAAGGTCAAAATTTCACCTTTAAATAGAAATGCAGAAACAGGGAAAATGTAAGTCTACCTCGTCTCATCTCCTCAGGTGCGCCGCTCTCCGGAGGATGAAGGAGAGGCATTGGTTACTCCCCCTAGGGGGCGGTACCACCAGCTCACCAATGCCACGTCTCAGGAGGCTCTGGTGACCCCAAGCAGCTCGCCCTCTAGGTCTTGCCCCTCCCCTGACTGTTCTCGAGTCTACATGAGGAGGAACAGGAGGCCTGATAGCGAAGGTAAATACATCAGGAAAACCAGCACACCAGCACACTTATATACGTGAATGTGTATGAAAACAAACAGAGCCGACGTTATGATGAAAGCAGGAAGTTGAATAGTCAAGATAGAGGTCATTGGATGACACTTGTCTATGATTAGGGATAGGAATTGATTTTATTGACACCAATGCCATTAACAACTCACTTATTGATATGAGCCCCTTATTGATTCCCTGTGTGGAAAAAAGTCGGACTAAGTAGGTTTTCCGTGGCAACAATGTTAGACACATGTCACTCCTGATATTCAATGCTGTGCTGCATAGATAAATACTTACATTCAGGCTAATGCTGTGTACCTCATACTATCCCATTTAAAAAATCCCAAACTATTCCTTTAATCTTGCTTATCATTGACTTGTACTTGTAATTCTGTGTCTGTGTGTGCCAGTGTTGGTTTCTGATTCAAGTCGGGACACAAGTCCAGCTGATTCGGGAAGTCCAACGGTCGTCTTTGACAAGAAAACAAAGAGACGCTTCCTAGACCTTGGGTGAGATGTTCTTCTCATTAATTAAACATAATTCATAACTTTATACACAAATAAGAACCTAATTTGCTATTTTGATGATACATTTCTTTAAAAGGTAAAAACGTCTTTGTATTGAATATTTTGGTGTCTATTTTATTATTGAATAGGCATTCAATTAGGACTCTACAGGTGTTGGTAAGAACACACAGGATGCCCAGATGAAGTTCACGTCTCTATCCTGTCTTATCATCAAACAAACAGCAAACCAGACAGGATAACTGCTATTTTCTTATGACTGAGTGTGTGTGGTCTAGGCAAGAAACAAAATATACCACATGAAATTAACATTACAAGTGGCCAGAAAACATATTTCAACTCAACTCAGCATACATTTAACTCTCTTAACCAACTAAAACAGAACAGAAACATTCAACAAGTCTCCTTTTGGTAAAAAATGTTTTAAAAGTTCACTCAGAGTTTGTCAATGATGCACAAAACTCACACTCCTTGCTCTGTCTACGTATAGCATTACTGCGGAAATGCAGCCGCAACCGACAGCCTTTTAGACACACACATACACATTAATATATATAAACACATTTTACTAATTACTGTAACCTCACACACCACCAGATGGACGGTTCAATACATTTCACTAGTCCATCTGGGAAAGAGCCCATTGAAAGTGTTTGGAAATGGGCAGAACCTTTCAAAAGCATATCTGGCAAGTTATTGGACGATCATTCTGTCAATCATATTGATTTTGGGCCAATCAGATAATGTAAAAGGCAGGCACCACTGCTGCAGTCTAAAGGACAATGTTAGCCACTTCATAAAAGAAACTCTCAGCATAACATGTTGGAAGTGGAGCAAAAATATCCTTACTATAGAGAAGTTTGTAGAGTTGGTATTTGTTTTTCATTTAAGGAAGAAATGCAGTCAAGATCTGATTAAACTGCTACTGAAGCTGTTAGCATCTATGTTAATTTCAGTACGAGGAGTCACTCCCGGCTGTCGTCTCACTTGTAGCTTTAACCTCTAAAGAAAGTTAATTTGAACACTAACAGTTGTTGTGGATTGAAGCTTAGCAAGACGGATCTGCCTGATTACAGACATTGAATCAGGAGGATCCATCTGCACTGCAAGGTTAGAGTTATGGTACCATGACAGGGCTGCTTCAAGGGATTTTCCTCAAACTTCCACAAATGTTTGAGAAAAATCAGCTAACTAGATTTTGAAGATCACGTGTCAAAGGTCAAGATCATGGGGTTTTCTTGTCATCCCTTGATTGTGAATACGTTTCAAAAAAGCTTTTGCATGTTGTCAGCATCAAATTTAAAACTGGGCACATTATTCTCCTAAAACAACCACATTTCTCTCCTTGAGCATCTAATACGCAAAGTTCTCTGTGTCTTTCTCTCTCAGAGTGACTCTCAGACGGTCGTACATCAGAGTGAAGAAAGACAAAACCAACAGGCTCTCTATGGGAAGCAGGTCGGTTCATTTACAACATATCTCTAAGTTTAAAGAGATAGTTTGTGTTTTTAAACTAGGGTTGCTTGAGGTGGTACCGGTAAACATGATTGCCACTAAAGCACTTGGCCAGCTTTGTCATTGGGTGGAGACAGCTAATTAGCAACACTAGGAAATACATATATATTAGTTCATGATACTACCAAAGACCTGGTAATAACCCACTTTTAGGTTAAAATTGCTTGGGAAATAACGATGGCTCAACTAGATGCGACACAAAAATTATTTGCGGAGTTTCACTTTTCCTTGACAAAGCCTCTGCATTTGGAACTGTTTTGTGAGTCAACATCTGGGCTATGTATCCTTCTGCAGTGCAACTCCTCAGCTAGCAGTCACTGGAGCACAAACTGATGTAAACCTAACTTGACATTATGAAGATGAGTCACTCTTGTATTGATCTCAGATGTATAAAAAGTAGGGATGCACGATATTGGATTTTTGCCGATATCTGATATTTTTTAATTCATTATCGCAGACACTGATATTTCAGGTCAAGAGCAAACTCTGTACTTAAGAAAAATGGACTTGTTTCTTCAGTGTTTCAGTATATGTGTGGTCTATATATTTGCTGTAAATACCTGCAAAAATTTCAATACCGGCCGATACCAATACTTAACTTTTTAGGCTGATTTCGGCCAATATTGATATCAAACCGATCATATCGTGCATCCCTAATAAAAAGGCAAAACAAATGGCCAAAATTCTGATTTCACTGCATTCCGTCACCAAGTTTGGCTTCAAATCGACCCTCTGCAACAACTGAACATTGTGTTTGCAGCAGTGTTAATTTTGACAGCGCTTTTCAATTTAGTTTTAATTTTACTCTTTTGCCTAAAACATCTTTTAGTTTTGGTCATAACTTAGTCATCTAAATTGTTTTCATTTTAGTCTAGTTTTAATTGATGAAATTTCACAACATTTTGGTCGACGAAATCCACTGTAAATTTAGTCACAGTTCCTAACTTGTCTCTACTTTCTACATGACCAAATTAGGTCTGATTGGATTAAGTCTCTGTCAAACATTTTTATCTAGTTTTTATTTGTTGATGAAAATGTCAGTTAATTTGGTTTCAGTTTTTGTCCATGTGCACTTGTTTTTATTAGTTACTGCCTAGTTTTCGTCAGGGGAAAAAGGTTGATGATGAAAACTATGATGAAAATAATTAGTCAACAAAATTAGGACTGGTTTGCAGTGCCCATTTTGCTAATCAGGACTACAACGCACAACAGCAGTTTTAAAGGCTTACTGAAAGCAAAGTGCTCCAATGAGAGGTCCAGGAGACCAAAGTTATTCTCTTGGCAGCAATGGGTCTCTAGGTTTGAGGTCATGGACTCATAACTCATGCATCTCCACCACCTCGTGATGTGTCCTGCTCCTCAGTTTCTACAACAGTTTTCCAATATGTCTTTCTGCTGTGACTCCAAAATGTATTCCTTGGTGTACTGTGGTTTGAAAAGATATATTTTCTTCCCACGACTGTTAACATGTCATTGTACCTTGAGTCAAAATCGTTCATTTTTGGTGATGTTTTTGTGAAGTTTGTTTTGTTGTTTCTTCTGACAACCTGAAAACCTGATGGCGGAGGGATACACAACCCCTATGTCGCAACACACTAAAGTTTTACACTCAGGGACTTTGTTAAGGAAAAGGAAAATTATGTAAAGGATCTTACTGTAGCGTCTAGTTGAGTCGATCATATTTTGTAGTGCCATAGACCCTAAGCAGCGAGTAAATAATCAACTCCCTAAAACAGGTTTTTACTGTTTTTTGTGTCCCCAGAGAGCCATCTGAGAGTCCTTCCCGTTCGTCAGGATCCTTTGTCCCGTTCTCCTGGTTCACAGAGGGTAGAGGATCTCTCTCCTCCTCTGGGACTCCCCCCTGCTCCCCCAAAATCACCCCGCTGGGCTCCCCAAGACCCCGCAAGTCTCACTCCCAGGTACAAACAAACTCAAATCTCAAGGTCCTGATATAGGTCAGGTCAGGTTTGGGGAGCACATGGTTGGCACTTCCCCATTCATCATTCCTGACGACTCTTTTTTATAAGCAAAGGGGCCTCTAATGGTCATGGGCTCTTAGAATCATCCTAACTTTCCCTCTGCATAAAACTCACAACTGACCCTTTGCTAAGCCCCGTCCCCCTTGGTTACTGTTGCTACACCTGTAAAGCTTTCCCTCCTAGAATGAGAAATATGGAATTTTTAGTGATACCGGTGAGTGACTGTTGACAAGTACCTCATAACTCAGCTTCAAAAATACTGAACTATCCCTTTAAAACCTGGGTTGGTTCATTTTCAACAAGAACATACAGTATGTATCCATCTGCTGACTGTGTGTTTCTGTGCATTGATTTTTCTGATTTACAAAACTTCACCCACACAGCTGCCTGCATGCTTTTAGTTTACCCGCCACAACACACACACACAAACGCACAACATACACACACCAAGGGAAAGTCACATTATCCTCAGGCTGTGGTTTGTTTTGTGGTTGATGATAGATTCTCTGCTGTTGTTGCCCATAAGACCAGTTGTCGTCTGTAAGAACAGTGCGTGCTCCTGTGTGTGTTTGCGTGTGTGTCGTGACCATACACACACACTCAGTCACCCTCATTTTTCTTTTCTGTCGGTTTTATCTCCTCAGTTAATGACTCCCTCTCTTTGTTTTACCATTAAAGCTCAGAGGAAGAGGCTCCATTAGACATCCATCAGGAGGAGAGCTAATGGCTTTAATAGGCTTGTGTGTGTTTGTGTGTTTGTGTCAGTGTACTTGTATACCTATACATGTGGGGACCTTACTGCTGTTTCATGCCTGACAAAGGAGGACCTTTGAATTAATGAGACATTTGGTAGATTCCTTTATGATTTTGACTTAAATCAAGCTTTTAATGTATCTTCTAACACTTGACAACTCAACTTCAGCAAGAGGAGTGTGAAAGTTTAAACCTCGAAACATCATTCTTTTTTGCTTTTTTGAGTAAACTTTTTGTGATATCCTGTTCACAAACTAATGAACAAACAAAGAAACTAGAACTTCTCCAAAACATAAACCACTGCCAAGGGTTTTTGAAGCTGTCAAGTGAATTATTGTCAAAAAGGTGGAAAACTGCCCTATCTTGCAATGTTAGGAAATCCGTATAAAAAAAAAAAAATCCTGTATCGACTTCCAGACTCAGATAACCACAAAGAATGTATCACCTCTATCAAACTGCACTGAAATCCTTCAAGAAATTCTTGAATCCACATCCGGATTCAGATCACCACTCAAATGTTTCCACTTCTGTCTTGTGCCATGACCAAAATGTTGTGAAAATTTTCATCAAAATTAATTGATCATTTTTTAAGTTATCCTGTTCGCAAATAAACAGACTATAAAACTTACATGTTCTGTTCTTTATGATAATCCGAACAAACAAACTAACTTTCATGATGTTTTGAGCTTAAAGGTAATTGACAAGAGTGAAAAGCTATAAATAAGCTGCGATGGAACTACAATATGGTGCTTCAACTTAAAGGCAAAAACTATATTTTCAGCTTGTAAACTCAAGTTCTAGAGTTTTCTCATAATGGCGTGACCTTATCAAGTTGGTCCTCATGGCTGTGGCAGAAGCAAGTATTTCTGTTGGATCCCCAGCCAATTTTGCCGTCCGTATTGGCAACTAATTAGCAACCTGCAGTTGGAACACACAATGGTGTAAGATTCAAAAGCAGGCAACATCAAATGCATTTTATTATTTCCCATTAAACATTTAAATCGCAAGTTGCTGTGTTCATCATAAATCTTATTTCTGACATATTTTTATTTCAAACACGTATTCTTAATCCCATTTGCTTTGGAGGGTTGGAAACCAGGAAGAGCTAAATGCTAACTTACCTCCGCGCCCTCTGTTTGTCAGCGCCCTCCAGTGGACAAACTTTGTACTGATGACAAGGTTTGTGAATTAGTATATTAAGTATCGTCAAATAATTCAACAAAAGATTGTCAAGCCTCCGTCAAAATATTTTCATATTCAGCACATTTTAAAGACTGCATGAGAAAACCATAGTTTTGTATTCTATGAGAGTTTAGAAACAAAAGCAAGGTAACAAAATTAGACCAAGCAGGCCATAACTTACAGATGATTGTGCCGTATTAGACCCTTTCTTCTTTCTCATTTTAGGAGTCGGCCCTCAGTGAGGAATTTTCTCCACCTCACACATCCTCCTCAACCTCTCCTCCTGTCGACTCCTCATCCAGATCCTCCCATCCGTACCACACCCTGTCCCAGTCATCTGATGAGGTAACACACACACAAGATTAATACTTATGTCACAGGAAAGTCAATAAAATAAGTCAAAAAATCAAGTTCTTTCTCCGTTCTTACCTCCTCTTCAGCCTTTGGATGAGCCGTCCTGTCCGGCGTCTCTGTGGACGACTCAGCAGGTTTGTCAGTGGCTGAGAGGACTCAACATGGAGCAGTATGTCCCAGAATTCAATGCAAAAGACATCGATGGGCGAGAGCTTCTACAGATGGATGGAACAAAACTAAAGGTGAGAACTTCTCCTGGTCTCATCAACCAGAGAGATTCAAAACACCCGTGTGAGTGTTCAGGGCCTTTAGGCCAGAGATATGTTTGTCCGTCTGTTGGGGTTTGCGTCCATTGGCATCATCAGCACTTTGTTTATACACCACCAGGGGGCACACAAGAGGGCATTTAAGGTTTTGGGCTGTAGAGCAGTGCAGGGATGACGTAATTTTGTGGGCCACCTTGGAGGTTAGCACTGCGCTAGTTCACTTGAAAAGGAGCTTATGACTTTTCAAAGTGTTCTTGGGTAGTTGCTGATAATAAGATCTGTGGCTGACTATGATTCTTAACAAAATAAAAACTAATTCTGAACAATAAAAAAACTAACAAAACTATAAACACAAGAGAAACTCACAAAAGACACTGGAGAACACAAGGAACCGTGAAGCAGAAAACACAAGGAGTCATGGGGAACATACAGAAGAACAGCAGGAACGAACCGACACACAGACTTTATACACACAGGGATAATCAGACACAGGTGAGACAATCACACAGGTGAAGGGAATCACAATCAGATTCACACTGAGAGGGGAGGGCAGGAAACACGATGTGAAAGGAGAGAGGGTGAGAGACTGTAAAATAAAACAGGAATGACAAGAAACATGAGGAACACAAGAAACAAGAAGTTTTAAAGGGATCATGAATCCATGACAAGCAGATAGACATCATTCTTTTTACTGTGTGTGCAGTAACAAGGGAGAGACGGGCAGAGCTCATCCACAGCTAATTAGCTAAGCTCAAACACAAGGAGGCAATGGGTAGTGTTAGCCTGCCTCTGCCTACAGTCATCAGATAAACTCTTCAGCAACTCTAAACGGTCCTGTGTGCTTGTTGTGATTTGTTTATCTTAACCGTGTAATGTCATGTTATTCACTTTCAGACTAAGATTAGCACTTCATGTAATTTTCGAAAGAAATACATACGAAACTAAACCGCAGGGCGCATGCACAAACCACCAGGGACGTGCTTGTTAGTAGGTCAACAAAAAAAACTCTTTACCAAAAGAAGAAGATGATAAGATATAGGTAGAAGATAATGTAACATAATGCAATAAAAAAATGAGTCACAACAAGCTAAGAACAAAACTAACTGTACCACTGATTCAGCTTCTTTTCCTCCATATCTGTACACTGGTTCGAATATGTAAAGTTGTGGATCTTTTGTCAGTCTCAAAGAAATCATCCTCATCCTCTCTTACAAAGTCAGCCATAATCCTCAGTACCAATCTTCTCTTACTTGTAAACAGAGGCTTTGTTTTGTTGACCTGCTAACAAGCACTTTCACGGTGGTTTGTGCATGCGCCCTGTGGTTTAGTTTTGTATGTATTTATTTCGAAAAGTACATATAGTGCTAATCGTAATCTAAAAATAGATAATGTAACATTACCCAGTAAGAAAATGAGTCACAGTTGCTGAAGAGTTTATCTGATGACTGTAGCAGAGGCAGGCTAATGCTACCCATTGACTCCCAGTGTTTGAGCTAAGCTAATTAGCGGTGGGTAAGCTCTGCCTGTCTCTTCCTTCTTACTGCACACACAGTTGTAAGAAGTGAGGCAAGACACTAAAATAAGAAAATGTTGGCATATCCCTTTAAACATACTAAATAAAACAAAAACTAATTACAACTAAGACAATAAGATTGTTCTAGTTCTTAACAACTAACAGAAAGTGCAGCCATCTAAGCCAAGCTCCTGATTTCTTGTCCAAAACTTGTCAAAGTACCAGTTACTAATTTCCAACATATATCATGTTTGCAGGGTCTGGGCGTGCTCAGCTCATCTGACCGCAGCGCCATAAAGCGACGCATCAAAGAAATCCAAAGTGCTGCAGAGAAGGAGAGAAAAGCTCTGGACAAGATGGAGAAACAGAAAGAGAAACAGCGAAGGAAAGACCAGGAACAGCGCAAGAACTGAATGCTGCCAAGGCTGAGGGGGGACAACCCGGTAGTAGACGTAGGACAGCAGTGAAGGAGAGGAGAAGAAAGTTAAGATTAATTTGCTTTAAAGTTTTGTGTTCATGTATTTCAGAGTTAGGGTTTTCAGATGCTATTTAAAACATATTTATGGCCTTTCTTTGCTTCCATTTAAGCGCCTGAACATGTTGTCAGTTTAACCTATCATATGGCGAGAAGGTTTACTTGAAGTCTCGCCTACTATGAAGGCTGTGCCCCTGTGGCCGCGCCCACATTGAGCTGTGACAAAATTTCTGTATTTTTCAAATAAATCAAAGTGGAGCAAAAGAGTGGTCAGTGTTTTTTTAAGTAAAATAAATTGATGAAAATAAGTGCTTGAAATGTGGCCTGTGGTGAACACAGGCATGCAGATTGGAATGTTTCAATTGAGAACCCGAAATGCATCTGATATTACCCCGCTTTTGAGTTTTAAAGCTTTATTGGGTTTTTCAACAGGTGCTGATTTTAAGTCAAACAGCCATGTTGTAGTTCAGAGTTGGGCAACTAGAGGTCTGGGGGCCACACGCTACTCCACTGTTACCTTAATGTGGCCCTGCAATGGGACGGCACCAGTTTACGGTGTACCCCGCCTGTTGCCCAATGTCAACTGGGGTAGGCTCCAGCCCCGAGTTTGGTTCTATAGTATTGAGTTCTGTATGTTTTCCAGTACACTTGAGGATTGGTACATTTTTCAGATGCAGTCGCTTCAGTTTTCCCCTTCCAGGCAAATGCCTGCCAAGATTCAGCCAATTACCAGCCAGCATCCAGCCAATGGGAGTGCCCAAATTCCGCCATAAACATGCTCAATCAATGGTGCCTTCCTCACAAGAACACACCCAAAAGGCTTTTGAGTTGTGTTAGTGTTAACCAGTCACACAGACAGTCTCTGTCATGTCATTTTGGGGGATCCCATTACAGTCATCACAGTGGGCAGGTCCCAGCATGATCCAGTCATGGACCAGTCAAGACTCAGTCATGGAAAGTGGGGAAAATTCATGTGGCTCCATCGGTACACACAATTTCACACATACACACAGACATTTTCTGACACACACAGTTACTGTCATTTCAGTTCACTAGTCAAGTATTTTCTGACCGAAACTTTTGTGATTGATCGGCGAGGCTTTGTGTTTGTCGGGCTGAGTGTATGTGTTGAACTCCAGTTTACACATCCGTGTAGGTCTCTAAATTCAAGCACAGTTCCACATCTATGCAGATATTTGTTTTGTACACTTATGCACCAAAACAAAAGGCCTGTATTGAAAAAGATCAGTCTGAATACATACACTGTCACAGCCCTACTAAAGCATGTATAAAATCATGATCAGGGCTTTTTGAAAAGCCTTGGAAACACGCTGCTAATTACCATGAAAACAAGTGTTTAAACAACAAAGAATAAAAGTAAATACAACACTAACCAAACAAAACAATTCTGATGCAAACACTCAGAACTGAGGTGCCATAAAAAAGTGAAAGAAAAAAATTACCCAATTTTTTTGAACTGTTTTTATTCAAAGAGTAAATTCACCCATAGACACAAAACAAACCACAGAAAATATCTTTCTTTATAAATACAAATAAATAGTTTGGCTCATGTGAAGCGACAATTAATCACAAAATTCCAAAATTCCACATTGATTTATACAAATAAATTTCTAAAAAAAGACTCCAGTGACTAATTCTTGTCTGGTTTCTTATATGCTGACATCAGCACTGCTGTTACCCAACTTTAGAAACTCACTGCAGGAGTGACTCAGACACCAACAAAACATGAGCAACACTTTAAATATCCTTTAATAAGGACTACTGGATTACACCATGATAATCCATTAATAATGTGTTAATTTATGTTATTTAATCAACACAGTTATTAACAGCATAGAAAATATCAAGCCTATTCTATAGGCAACAGTGCAACCTGCCAAAAAAGGCAAAAAGTTTTACTCAGCTACATTTTGTAACTGATTATCAGCTGATTCATAGTTATCAAATAAAGCTGAGAAAACAGATTTAAACCCTGATTAAGGGTTCTTGACAAATCCTAACTCATTCTGTTTCCTTTAGATTTTAAGGCTGTCAAAATTTTGGTGACTCGAGGTATGAATTTTAATCTACTAATCACTAGGGATGTATGAAAATACAAATACACTAATACATTGTGACAGTTTGTGGCACAATAAGGTGATGATGTTTAACAGTGCAATATCAATACTGAACTGGATGAACTCACAGATGTGGGAGATTTATCCTGTGTTGTAGTTCAGCCTCTGGCCACTAGTGGGCGACAGGCCTTCAGCCATTTGAGTCTCCGTCTCCCTGCAGCATGTCTGCCGCTGGAATGGACAATAAAGTTTATCCAAACTTCAGGGACTGGGCTTTATAACACTGATTACAAACTGCATGTTTATGGAAATAATACTGCAAGACCCTAGTGCTTTTAAAAAATTAGGTCAAAAGATGAAAAAGTGATCTATAAACCTGCATATATTATATTTTAATATGTCTACCCTGTACCACCCTGTATCTTTATCATAATGCAAAATTCTTGCCAACAGACATCCCAATCCACATACTTCTTATGAAAATCAGACAAAAAGATCAGAGACCTGCTGCACCAGCTATGCACAAGTTCTTTCTTAAGTTCTGGTGTAAAGTTCACACTAAACCCAATGCTGAAACTCGTCCTGCATTGTTAAAAAATCTTTATAAAGATTCCTGGCTCTGCCTTGCAGTTCGCATCACCACCAAAATCCTATCACTGATTCCTCGTGCCATGACGAATGTTCCAAAAAATCTGATCAAAATCAGTGCATAATTTTAGAGTTATCATGTTCACAAAATTACAAATACTAGTAAAAACATGACCCCCCTGGACAGAGGTCATGAACTCATCCCCACAGCAAACCGTCATAAATAAATATTATCACATAAATTATTTTTAAATATCAGAAATAAAGCAGGAGTTCTCTGTGAGTACAAACTTTCATCAAAGCATTTCCAACGTTGTTTGGCCAGTTATTGACTAAAATGTGGAAAACTGCCCTATGACACACTGTTAGGAAATCCTTGAAAAAAATTCCTGGATCGGCAAAGAGATTCGAACCACTACCACTAAAATCATCTCTTTCTAAGGCCATGATCAAAATGTCCTGGAAATTTCATGAAAATCTGCTGAGATCTTATTGAGTTATTCACAAAAAATGAAAAAATGCCAATATTTTTAAAAGAAATCTTTTTAAATATTCCTGGTTCAGCATCCGGATCTGAATCACCACCAAAATACCAAAGAAACTAACAAATGTCAGCAAAAACACCAACCCTTTGTCATATGTAAACATTATCACATAAAATATTAAAAAAAACTAAATACACCAAGAGTTCTCTGTTAGCACAAACCTTCACCAAAGCATTTCTAACATTGTTTGGAAAGTCATTGCCAAAAATGTGGAAAATCTCCCTATCACTGGAATCCTGAAAATCTGCTGAGTTATTAGTGAAAAATGAAAAACTATCCTATCTCGCATTGTTAGAAAATCCTTGGAAATTCACATCCGGGTTCAAAACACCGCCAAAATCTTATCACCTCTTTCTTGTGCCTTGACCAATTTTCTCTGAAAATTTCATTAAAATCTGCAGAGGATTTAGCCAAAATGTGGAATACTGCCACATTAAAGAAATCCTTCTATATGATAAGGAATAATCCTTATCCTAATATTCCTGGTTCTGCATCTGGGTAAAGATCACCCCGAAAATGCCAAAGAAACTAAAAAATGCCAGCAAAAACATATCCTCTTTGGTGGAGGTCATAAACCCATTCCCACATTCAACTGTCAAATATTAATATTATCATTGAAATTATCTTTAAATACCAATAATAAATAAAAAATAATACATAAATAATGCACACTAAGTAATCCCAACACTGAGCTTATGTGACTTGAAGTGACATTGGACCCGGAGGATCTAGACTTTACTAAAGTACTGATGTTGTGTCCTTTGTCCATCACTGTCAGCAGAAGACTTCAGTTCAAATAATGTGAGACAGAAAGTCTTCACTGTTTAGCTCCAAAACTGGATTTTAGATCCGATTTCCCTGCAACAATGTTTCTTCTGGAAATGCTGCAGACAGGAAACGTCTTCAGAGGCAGAAAGAGCTGCAGGTTTGAAGAGCAGAGCACGTCCAGACCTGCAAATCTCTGTCACAATCGCCTCTGCAGTCCTGGAGGTTCTCATGTTAAAATCATTCACATTCCTGCTCATTTTTTGTTGGAGCTCTGATCTTCAGACTGATAGAAGAGCTGGATATGTAGAGTGTTCTGGATAGTTCTGGGATACTTCAGCACATTAGCCAATCAGAGCCCAACATACTTAAAACAGCAAAAAAATATAAATAGATAAATAGATCTTAATATGAAGCGGTGAGGAATCCTTGTTTGAACAGACGATCCTCTCTATAAAAATAAATAAATAAATAAAAATATCTCCTGGAGTGTTCTGATAGATGGATGGATGGATCCTTGAAGGCAGCTTGGCGAGGACCCCAGCAGAGGCCTATCTCTCCTCGTAGCCTACGACCTGTATGAGGCAATGGCTCTCAGGCTGCGGATCAGGTCAATACAGAAGGAACGAAGCTGTGTCAATGTAAGATGGACCGCTACCTGGACCTCAAAGTTGCCATGAGGCCGAAGGTTCAGGTCTGGGCTTGTGTTCTGATCCTCCCCATCGCCGCTGCTGCCAAACTGAGCCAACTCCTTCATCTAAAGCAAACAAAGAAAGCCTTGTTAACATGAAACGTTTAACCAAGGAACGCTTACTTGGGGTTAAAATCATGCCAAAACCTCACAAAGACACAAAACGTGTTTTGCTCACGCCCAACGATTCCCAAAAAAACTCAGGGTGGTTTGCAAATACAAAACATCATTCACAAACTAATGCATCTTGTGTTGCAAATTAGAAACGTATCTATCAAACAAATATGACAAAAACAAAATAATATTCTTCAAGTACAAAAAAATATTCAAGTACAAACTAAATATTTTCAAGGAAAAAAAAATTCTTCAAGTATAAACTAAAATCTTTCAAGTACAAAAAACAACTCTACAACTAGGAAAAACTGTCACGTGACTTTTGGCACAATGTTACCGCTGTAAAGAATCTGTTTCTGCTTACACTTTAACCTCCTGTAGTATTTATAACTGAAACATAAACAAATTAGCGCTAAATATCACCTCATCTTTACCTAATTTCATGAATGAATTAGCAGAGCGGCTAAAAAAAAAAAATTGTGCTTATAACCACATTTCACTTCCTGCAAACTTTTCACAATAAAAGCCTCCTGTTCAGTTGTATCAAACAACTCAATGTGAAGCAGTGAAAGCAGGTCGTTTGTTTTATCTGCAGTAACTTAACACGACTCCTCAAAATTCCATCTTAAGACTGAGACGTATCAAGTTATTAACGTTACGTGTGGCCATAGTTTAATTTAATTACATTAGAAACAGAATGAAAAGTTAAGTTAGCCTAATTGGCAGCCTTACATTGAATCAACAGCGCCACCTGCTGTTGACATTTCTTAGAAAGTTTAGTGGCATTTGTGTGCGGATCAGAGTACATTTGCGTGATCTGCAAGGTGGAAAGTTAGTGCCAAAAGTCACGTGACAGCAGTAAGATTGTGCCAAAAGTCACGTGACAGTTTTTCCTAGTTGTAGAATTGTTTTTTGTACTTGAAGAGTTTTTTTGTACTTGAATAATAGTTTTATGTACTTGAAAGATTTTAGTTTGTACTTGAAGAATATTTCTTTGTAACTTGAAGAATATTTTTTTATTTGAAAGATTTTTATATGTACTTGAAGGACATTTTTCGTAATTTAAGAAATATGTTTCCTTGTATCTGTAAAACATGCTGTATTTGTTTCTGAAGCACGATGTATTTGTTTGATAGGTGCGTTTCTCATTTGCAATACAAAATGATTTAGTTTGTGAATGATGTTTTGTATTTGTAAACCACTCTGAGTTTGTTTGTGAATCCCTGGGTGTGAGTTAAACATGTTTTGTGTGTTTGTGAGGTTTTGGCATGATTTTAACTCCACAGGTTACAGCTATTGAAAGAGCAATTTGCCAGTTAATTTTTTTTAACATTAATAAAAAAACGATTGTGCAGGACAGGATGTTACTGTAAAACATGACAGGTGAGGTGTGTGTTTGGTACCTTGTTAATGTGGGTCAGCAGGTCTCTGAGGTCCGCCTGGAGGTTGCTGAGTCCACTCAGTCTGTTGGACAAAACTCCCAGCAGCCTTTGGTACAGTCTGCTGCCTGCTGACATGCGGCTCACACAGATGTCCTGTAGGGGGCGACACAAAGTAAATCTTTGAAGCCATGGACAAACAAACCTGTAATAAGGCTCAGTGATGTCCCCTACTGGTTTTCTAAGGAAAAGTTTGAGGCTGTTGATGGTGGCAGCCATAGTGGGAACACGGTCCCAACAAGGGATGTGCCATGGTGGATGATTTCAAAGCTAAACACAAGACATGATCAAATTTATCCAACCAGGCTACAGTTGCTACAGTTTTAGCCTAGTAGGTTTAATGCATTGTGAAAAGGGTTTTTGTCTTAACCCTTTGACTGGCATTGTGACCGCACGGTTGATTTTTTTTGCCACCGTATTGCTGTATTTAAACCTATGTAAACCTATCTCTGGCTTTTGGCTTTGGCGAGTTGACCTATGTATCTGCTTCCTGATTAGTTGATCTGAAAAATAAAACCTAAAATGTTGCTAAATGAAGAGGCAGGAACACAATTTTACCAACAAGCAATTTTTAGCAAATGTATTTATTAATGTGGAAGTCAAAGGGTTAAAGGCAATTGGGCCATAAAGCAAAGCCACAGTGGAAAGCAGCTGTGTTACCATTGGACAGAGGATTTGATCAGAATTTTGTGCCTGATTAATAGGCATTTAAATAATTAGTTTTACTTTCTTTTAAAACAGTCTATCTGTGCATCCCTCATCCCAACCATTGGTTGTTGAAAGAACTAGACAAAGCCATGTGGATCAGGTATTTGATTACCAAAGGATTATCAAGTCATGGACACAGTCATACTGTAAACACCCACTCAACCTCACTTTGGATCAACCAACTGAGGTGACATGAGGCCGTCTCACCAACAGCATGTAGGAATAGCCATGTCAAACTAAACCGAAAATCCTTTAAAGCCTTGGTTCCCAAACTGGGATCCAGACCCGTGACCCTATCTCCTGTTCACCACTGTTCCTTCCTTGGACCACTTTTGATAGACCAGTGAAGAACCGAAAGACCCCACAGGAGCTGCAGTTTTGGAGCTCCTCTAACACAGTCGTCCAGCTGTCTTATTGGCTCTCGTTATACTCATTCAAATCCTTACGCTTGCTTGTTTTTCCAGCTTCCAACACTTCATGTTGAGAACAATTTGATCACTTGCTACCTAATAAATTCCACATCCCAGAGGTTGTGGCTTGGTCAAAACCCAAATATGACGTGAAGCACAAAGCAGAAGCTGAGGCAGGCCTTACAAACCTATGAAACAGCCACACTTCACCAGCCATCAGTCAGTCACATCGCATTTATAAATTATTCCTACACTTCACAGACTAAAAAAACTACTACTGCTGAGCCAACAAAGACATGAACTACCAAGACAAAAATTGTTCTATGTACCAGGCTCTGAACATGTTTATTTCTGCTTTAAAAGTGGACATTTTATCATGGGACTGTATTTTTGGCTTTTGGAGTCAACCTCAAGCTGGCACTCAAGGAACTGCAGCTTTTTACAGTTCACACAACTGAAGCAACACTCTTTACATGACTGACATAAAAAACTAACTCTGTTTGAAACAAAGATTTACTTTTGCCCTTAAAAAGCTGAGGGCAAAGTCTGCACATGCCAAGGACGGTATTTGAAACTCTTAAAAGCATGTTTTATGGGGTTGTTGTTTGTTACTCTCTTCAGAGATAGCCCTCCAAACCAGAAGGGAAAGTGGATGAAGGGAGTTACGAGCCAATCAGATAACGTAGCAGATTTTGAAGGGAAAAGTCATGAGTCATAATTGGACCAGTCACGACTCGTGAGATTCATGTTCATGTTCATGAGACAATCACTGTCATCACTCTTTATGTTTAGCAGTTTTACCAGTTCAGAGTGTCATCTAACTCAAGTTACCATCAGACCCAGAAACTCTTTTTAAGTTTGTTTGACAAAAACAAGTAGAAAACCGATAGGGCTGAAAGATTCATCGTTTTCAGATCGAAATCACAATTTCAGACAACGTAATCATATGATCGCCAAAGCTGCAATTTTCTTGCAGTGCTCCTGACTGACCCAGAATCTGTTGTGTCAACGATTTTACACACAGCATTTTACGAATTTGAAGGCAATTTGCATTTACGGAAGTGCTGGTAAGCAGGTCAACAACACAAAGCCTCTGTTTAGGAGTATTGAAATTGCAATATCTGCTAGAAAAATTGCAGTTAGATCTTTCCCTAAAATCATACAGGCCTAAAAACCACTATGAAATGCTGATACATGCACTGTTCTGACTGTGGGTGCAGCCACCATAATCACACACTAAGCTAAACCAGATGCTATTAAAAGTTTGCTTCCATTTGTTATGAACATGCAAACTCCTACCCTCGCGCAGCAGCTTGATTCACCTGATTCAATGTCTGTAATCAGGCAGATCCCTCTTGCCAAGCTCCCGTCTACAAAGATTGTGAGTGGGTCAAAGCAGGAGGCCCAATCAGCATCCTCTGAGACAACAGCAGGAAGTGGCTGCTCATATAGAAATTAGCATAGATGCTAACAGCTTTAGTAACAGTTATGTCGGATCTGGGCTGCTTTTCGTTATTAAATGAAAAACAAATAACACAGCAAGCACTTCTCGATGGAAATGGTATTTTCAGTCCACATGTTTTGCCAACAGTTTGTTTTTCAAAGGCCTTAACACTGCTTGTAATGAATACGATTGACAGAATGATCGTCCAATCACCTGCCAGATATGCCCATTCCTTAACACCTTCTGTGGGCTCTTTTCCAGTTGGACTGGTGAAATATATCAAACAGTCCATGTGGTGGGTCAGGTTAGCAAACTCCACATTGACCGACCCATTTAAACTGACCAGCCACATACAGGACTGCAGAACCCCAATGCCTCTCCCAAAACATTCCCAGAACTCAGACTGACCAGTGTGAAGTGCTCCGACAGTGGCTTAAGCACAGGTGAGGCGGGGATGCCCAGTGTCGTCACCATCATCTGCAGGTTCTCTGTTTGGGTGGAGGGGTCCAGTGACAAACCCTGAGAGGGACAAAATGATGTTTAGAAATTTGAAGAAGAAGAAAAACAGTGAATCAAACAGGAGCTGAAGAAGCTCTCTCTGGTACCTCAGTGTTAACAGTGGCTTTGTGCACAGCTGGGATGTCTCTCAGGATTTTCTCCACCAGCGTCTTTGCTCGTTCAGCAGCTTCTCTGAACCCAGGCGGCGTGCTGAGGGGAGCTGACTGAACCAGCACTGAGAGCAGGATGTGGTGAAGCACGGCAACAACTGGATGGGAACACATTGTGATTGTCAGGTACCAGTTCAACGTACTAAGAGTTTATGGAATATGGACTATATTAACAAGCGTGTCAGGATTTTTAACAAAACACTCTGCTAGCATGAGACACCATGAGGCCACTGTGTGTTTACATCCAGGCAGTAAAGTCAGGTTAATTTTGACAGCACTTTAGTTTTAGTCTTTTGCCTAAAATATCTTTTAGTTTAGTTATAATTTATATAACAATACTAAAAAACATAACAAAACTCATCAAAACATGACAGAAGTGAAGCGAAAATGCCCTTACTTTAGATAAGTTTATAGTGGTGGTTTCATTTAATAAGAAGTGTGGTGCAGATGTGATAAAACTGCCACTGAAGCTGTTAGCATCTATGCTAATCCCTGTACATGCACTCACAGATTACAGACACTGAATCAGGCTAATCCAGCTGTTGTGCAAGGTTATTCCGACCGTGCCAATCCACTCTGCCAATCTGTTCATTCTGTGGACTCAAGAAGACACAACGGCAGAAACTAATGCTGAACCAAATCTGAGTGATTTTGACGATGACGTTTCTTTAACTGTGAATGCAGAGCAGGTCGGCCCATTAGGGCAATATGGCCTCCAGGGGGCACCTCAAAGTCGAGAAAAAATTCAACTTCAATATTAACTCTTAACCCTTCAACACCTGTTGTATCATATTTGATACATACTTTTATGATACCTTTATCTAATCAATATGATCAACAAATTACTAAAAAAAAACATCAGATAAATGATAAAGACGTCCTCGAGTGGATTATCAGTTGCCAAAAACACCTAATGTATCAAATGAGATACAAAAAATATGTATGTTAAGTTTTATGGAAATTATGAGTTTTTAGGATTTCAGTAGAAAGTAAAATAAACATTTCAGATCCAAAAAATTAGAATGTTCTGGCTATAATTTGTGTTTTCATGCATTAAAGGGTTAAAATGGGAAAGCTCACATTGATTCAAATGTAAAGCAATGTCCAATTAATATTACTACAAATTAAAATACCAAATAAGTAAACTGGATGACATGTTATTTAATAAATTAAAGACGATAGTAAAAACTATGCTATTGGATTTCTTTTGTAGGCATATATAAACAGCCAGTGAAGGGGGGCGTCATATAAAATCTCGCCTAGGGCCCACATTGGGTAGGGCCGGGTCTATGTGGATGCACAGGGTTACCTGTATGAACCAGAGAAGAATTAACTCTGCAGGACAAAATTCACCAGGCTGAATCAATATGCACAGGTGCCAGCAGTCTAACAGTCTTGGTTGTTTCAGTTTTGATTTTATATCACTGAAGCTCAGGGAGAAACAACCTCCCATACACTGAATTGTGGCACTGATAACCTCCCATACCTCAGGGCAGTTTGACCACAGAGTTGACATGGGCACAAACAAAAAGCAAACTATTCTTCTAAAAAGTTTAACCTTACAAGCTCAAGTCAAATGCAAAGCTCCTTCCTTCATCACCTCCTCTGTTCTTACCTATGAGGGAGTTCATGTCTGTCAGGGCGGCTGTCGGTGTGTCGGTCTCGGTGTCTGTCCGCCGGTAAACTCGTTAAGTTCTTCTTCAGGTTCCATTTGCACCCGTTTGGACCTTTTATTTGCTCTCCGTGTGCTGGGGTTTTCCATGAGGGAGCACAGTCATCTCCCGTTAAATCCGATGTGATGAAGTGTTGCAGTGATGAAGCTTGCGAAAACGTTTTGACGTCACACTCACGGTGGGACCTGCGTGCACAGGGGAGGGCTGCCCCGAACAGGCACGCGGAAATCTGGGGGTCTTTACCTGCGGACGGTAAGCCACGTCACTACACACCCTAAATCTCCGTTTTCATGGGGACAGGAAGTCGCTATCACTCGGAAACATACAAGATAATGACGTTTAGTTGATCCTTGTCATTCAGTGCCAGCCCATGACTAGAAACTGTACTTTTTGGATTTACAGTGTATGAAAAAAAAACTTGAAAATGATTATCTTTGCAACCTTATTATACTGTTAGCTAAGTTTTATATTCATAAATGCAAGGTTCTGAAACCCAACCTGCTTTTTGTGCCTTTAAAAAGAGCTAGAACTTTACTTCAGAACCTTGTCTACCTCTTGCAACCAAAAAGCTGTGAAAACTGCACATTTGTGCTCCAAATTTAAAATATTTACAGAACTTGTTTAAGTATATAACTATAAATGCACACACACACACATATATATACGTTTATTTATTTTGTACTATATGCTTTACATTCTATTATCATTTTTGCTAAACCAACATAAACCCCTGGTGCTGCATATTTCTGAATTTGTTAAAAGTGTCTGTATTATTTCATGTGTTCTGATGTTCGTAAAATATGATCGATATAAATAAAGACGATTTTTCTAAAGAAAGTAAATAATAATAAATGTCAGACTGTTATTTTGACAGGTTAAACCAAACGTTATAAGTAGATTTTATGAATATTCATCGTGCACAACCACAAGACAGAAAAGACAAAAAAAAGTTCAAACAACAGAAAAGACCAACAAACAAAAGAAAATAGCAGTTTAAGTAGAACAGCAGGAGGATTAAGACTCACTGTCATGAAACAATTCTTCACAACATGGCTGCAAAACTATAATAACACAAATGGAAGATCAACAGTACTCTGATGATGTGTGTTTTTGTCAGAGCAAAGTAGGGTGAAGTAAGTAGGATAGAAGCTCTCATAAACTAGAAGTACTCTTTTATCTAAAACCTCCACCACAGCATTTCCATCATAACTGGGGGAGTTATTGTCAAATGTGGAAAAAGCCCTATCTACCACTGCTAAATATATTTATATATATTTTCAACAAAATCCTGGATCATTTTCCAGATTTAGATCACCAACTAAAATCTTTTCACTTTTTCAACAAAACTAACAACAAACTAAATAGAAGTGCTCCATTTCCAGCACTGTGTGCATGAAAAACAGTCTCCCACTTTGAAAAAATCCTTAAAAAGGATTAGTGGATCCATATCTGCTTTTGGATCACCAACAAAATGTAATCAATACTCCCTACTGCCATGAACTACATTCCCTAAAGAAGTCAGCAAAATCCATCTTGAACTAACTGAATGTCAAAAATGTAAAAAAAACTGCCATATCTCACTGTTAATATTTATTTTTTTGTTCAAACTTCTTGGATCATCATCTAGATGTGAATCACCACCAAAACCATGTCACTTTTTCCTTGTGCCATGACCAACATTCCCTGAAGATTTCATCAGAATCTGTGGATAACTACTCCTGATCAAAATTTTAAGACCAGTTGAAAAATTGCAAGAATTTACATGTTGCACTGTTGGATCTTGAGAAGGTTCAAAGCAGAGCTTCAAAATGCAAAAAGAATAAATGGTAATGAGACAAAAAAAATTGAGTAAGCAATATATTGCAAACAACCATTAAACTGAAATAGGCTGTTCATCAGCTGATCAAAAGTTTAACACCACAGCCTTTCAAAACCAAAATCTTCACAAAAATGTAGATTCAGTGTCATTTTCTGTCAGGTATTCACACTGTCATGACCTCCTGATGTAAAAAGGCAAGAAAAGATTTCTTTCTTTGAACGTTATAAATAGATTTTAAATTTTACCCGCCCTGAGCTGGAGGATCCGATTGGCTCTGTCAAAACACAGGACGATCCTCGGCCCAAATTAAGGTCGTTACTGGTGCTGACTGCAGTCCAATAACCATCAGACAGCATCTGTGAGAGAAGGGGTGACAAGGAGATCCACCTGAGATGTTTTCTACACAGCGCGGTGGAGGGGGCGCCATCATGATCTGGGTGCTTTTTCCTTCAGTGGAACAACAGAGCTTCAGGCTGTTCAGGGGCCTCAAACGGCAGAAGGCTATGTGGAGATGTTGCAGGGGGCGTCCCTCAGGGCTCTGGTCTGTGTGGTAATGACTGAGAGCCCTGGTCTTTGTGGAAATGACTGAGGGCCCTCGTCTCTGTGTTAATGACTGAGGGCCGTCATCTGTGTTAATGACTGAGGGTCCTCGTCTCTGTGTTAATGACTGAGGGCCCTCATGCCCTGATTCACCCCTCCCATCAAATGCTTTGCATTTCACGTGGTGATGTGAGGCCTGGATGCAGCTGCTCAGCCATGGAAACCCATTTCATGAGGCTCTCTACACACTGTTCTTGAGCTAATCTGAAGGCCACACAAAGTTTGGAGGTCTGTAGCTGTTGACTGCAGAACGTCGTTGACCTCTGTGCACTATGCAGACAGACAACCACACTCACATTCAAACCTGAGGGCAATTTGGAGTCACCACTCAACCTAATGAGCATGACTTTGATCTGAGGGGGGAAGTCGAAGTGCCAAGAGAGAACCCATGCATGCACAGGGAGAACATGGAAACTCCACACAGAAAGGCCCTGACCGACCCAGGTATCAAACCAGCGACCTTCTTGTGCACTACATGCTGCGCCACCACTTTAAACTTAAACAATAGACAAAAATTAAGTAGAAATTTCTCAGTTGATATAAATTATAAATAACTCTAAATAATAATGTAAACAAATCTTATTCAGTGGGGATTTGGGAGACGCATTGAACTCTTACAAGGAACTCTACAGGGAATGAGGGAACCACATCACCTCCATAAAGTGATGGAGGAAGGAGCTGATGTAAAGATGTTTAAAGCTCAGTTCAGGAAACTACATAAAAAGTGTTGGCAAAAGGAGTGTGTATTTAATTATGGGTGTGTGTGGAGTTAATATTCAGTTGAACTTCCTGTGTGTCATCATTTTGAGAAATCCGGGCAAAAACGTTGAGTCAGCAAAAAGGTTTAAGGACAGTTGGCCCTTTTACTTCCTTGAGGAAATTATGCAGCATATCCACAGTTGAGGAAAAGTACTCATTGTGTAATTTCGTAAAAGTCCCATTCATAAACACTGTGGTTAATGTGTCCAGCTTATTTAGCAGACTTTCAAATTACAGAAAAGTCAAACGCATTTCTTCATTCAACCCATTTTAGTAGAAAGAGACACATAAATAGATATTTTTAACATTTAAAATTCAAAACTATGTCATAAATTTATATAAGCAGTAAAAGAACTGGAACAATTTCAGTTTTAGTTTCCAAATCATCCATGTTAAACTTTTCTTTCCTTTCTTCTTTTTATCTATCGATTTATGTTTGCTTAGTGTCTTTGTCCCAGGTGTTTGTTCTGCTATAACTTTAGTCATAGATTGGTGTAGGAATGAGTCCAAAACAGATGTGAATGTAGCGCTTCCTGGTTCCCAAGGTTGAAAGTATAAGGGATCTTAAAACAGCTTAATAGATAAATAATTAAAATAAGGTTTGCAATGAACACACACTTGAGATTTTGGTTTAATCTAAAATAATAAAAGGCCTGCCAACCAAGTGCTAATAAGGACTACAAAAATGGCAGAGGACCCAATGGCAAGCATTTCTGATTGTTTTTCATAATCAATAATTGATTCACTATTGCCAACTTCATCAAGCTGTTCAATTAAGAAGCAATTCTCAAAAAAGAAGGGCACAGTAAGACGTTTTATATTGGAAATATCTAGCTGCTTCTAAGTTGCACCACCATGTTGTAGTTCCATAGTAGCTTACGAACAGTTTTTCACTCTCACCGATTATGTTTAAGCTGAAAAATCATGAAAAGTGGGTTCATTTGTTAACATTATCACAAAGATTTAAGTATTTTTTGTTCTCCACATATTTTATTATCAGCAATCATCCAAAACACAGTTCAAAAATCCACAGGCTTGCAGTTGAGGGAACCAGTGCGATGCTAACTCCCGCGTTGGCCTACAAAAACCACTTCATAGCTGTAGCTGACTGACACATCGGCCCTACAGTAGGCCAAGGCTAATGCTATGTAGGCTAGTTAGCTATAACAAACCTGAATGCACTCTAAAGGTATTTATAAATGTTAATGATGTGTTAATAGAAGAAGGAAGATGTTGACAACTTTGTTGTTGGCTTTGTAATGTCCATATGAATCAGGGATGGGGAGCTTTGGTGACATAAAGGACCATAATATTTTATCTTTATTTTAAGGAGCTAATGTGTTCAATAAATCAATCAATCTTATCAGTCTTTATTTGTATAGCTCCAGTTCATAGCAAGTGTTATCTCAATGCACTTTACAGTAGGGCAGGCTGAAGCCATACTCTTCATTTTATAGATACACACATATGCCTATATACAAATACATTTAAATATGTATATTAGTTTATACACATACATACATCCAGAGATGTATCCATCCAGGCAGAGACAAAGGGACTAAAAATAAGAATTTATGATAGAGACAAACCCATGGATGACCAGATCATAAATCTGTCCTCATCACATTTGTCTCTGCTTAATATAGATTAAACAAATCAATCTTAATGTATATACCACCATATTTGTTAAATATTAATTTATCAAAGGTAAGCCCTTGGCATCTCATTTTCAAGAGGAACCACGTGTCCATTGCTGGAATCTGAAAGGTGTGCTCTCAATTTCCAGATGAGTTACTGGTCATTAAAGTATACTAAGCATAACGATTTCATTTTTATCCAAATAACTGCATTTCATAATGCACAAGGGAGTTTCACAGCCAATTATGGTTTTATTTTCACAGAAAGATTGCCATTTTGGGGCATTTTCATAAAAGATCTTGTCATGTTTGCTTCATTTATGTGATATTTTTATAATCTTAATTGGCTGACACACTGCATTTAGGGAATAGGAGGGCCGCCTGTTGCCCACCCCTGCTCTAGATAAACTTTTAAATCGGTGCTTTCTCAAAAACCAAAATTCTCCAAATGTTGAATAGTGTGAGAGCAATGATCGTGCAACAAAAGAGGAAAAGCCTTCATGTGATTTCGTCAGTTGGACGAAATATTTCTCTTTTTAATTCATACCATCCGTGTTTGAGTCAGAATAGCTGTGATCCAGTAAGATGGTGCTCACAGCAGGACAAAAAGTTTCCATCAACTTTCCTACTGTGTGTTCATCTGTTATGGTAAGAGGTAATAGTTTGTGAAGTGAAGCTATGAATAAGTTTGGTCATACAGCCTGAGGGAAGAAAACAAGTTTAGCTGAGTCAGAGGATTTTGTTAAGATTTTGAAATTCAGATTACAGCTGGAAGGAAATCAAACTGTAGAGAATACTGGTAACTGTTTGTACAACATGTTGATTTATGACATTTACTCAAGTTATCATGTGAGTCAGGTCCTGCTTGTACCTTGTACAAACAACAGGCAGAAGTTTTTCAATGTTTGTCTTTTTTTAGTCATGCTTTTTTTTTTTTTATCTTCCATGACTTAGTCTTTTGAGTCATTTCATTTTTGTTGACTTTGGCTAACATTTGAAAACATAATAAATCATCACCAGATCCAAGACTTTCCTAACAAAAACTATCTGCTACTGATTCTTGTGGAAAGGCATTTGAGGTGCATGCTTTTAGAAGTAGGTCAAGTTTTTCAGGCTCTACTTCACATTTCAAACATACACACATCAATCACCTTATTCAGTACATCTTGCTAGGGAAGGGTTGGACCCCCTTTTGCCTTCAGACCTGCCTTAAAGGTCCTGGTCACCCATACAAGAGTTTATTTTCTTTATTACACAGTTTGATTAGACCTGGAAGAGATTGAAAACAGGAGGGGTTACAGTGAGAGATTTTGCTGTCATCATTTTTAAAAGGGATACGCCAACATGTTTTTGTTTTCATGTCTTGCCTCACTCCTGAGTCTATGACAAGCAGATAGACACCATTCTTTCAACTGTGCAGTAACAAGAAAGAGACGGGCAGAGCTCAACCACCGCTAATTAGCTTAGCTCAAACACTGGGAGTCAATGGGTAGTGTTAGCCTGCCTCTGCCTACAGTCAACATATAAACTCTTCGGCAACTCTAAATGGTCCTGTGTGCTTGTTGTGACTCTTTTTTTACCACGTTATCTTGCGTTATCTATTTTTGGACTAAGATTAACACTTCATGTGTCTTCTTCTGCTTTCTTCTCAGCTGCTTATTGGTGCAAATACACCCTGCGGTGCAGTTTCGTATGCATTTCTTTGAAAATGCATATGAAACTTCAAAAGCAGAAGAAGACATATGAAGTGCTAATCTTAGTCTAAAAATAGATAACGCAACATATCACGGTAAAAAAATTAGTCATATCAAGCACACAGGATCGTTTAGAGCTGCAGAAGAGTTTATCTGATGACTGCAGGTAGACGCAGGCTAACACTACCCACTGACTCCCAGTGTTTTAGCTAAGCTAATTAGCGGTGGGCGAGCTCTGCCTGTCTCTTTCTTGTTACTGCACGTACAGTTGAAAGAATGTCTATCTGCTTGTCATGGACTCTGGAGTGAGGTAAGACATGAAAAATGAATTGGTATATCAGTTTAAGGACCTATTAAAATTAGAGCAGGTCAACAACAAATTTCACCAAGTTGGCCAGTCACACACCCACACAATCCTGACAAGAGGTCTACTCAAGGGTTTTTTCACCAACACCTGAGAGGATTACCAAGGCCTTTAGTTGTCCATGTATAGCTCCAACAAGGCATGTTGAATCTATGCATGGAGAGAACCCGTGCATACACAGGGAGAGCATGCAAACTCCAAACAAAGACTTTGACCCAAGCAGGGATCAAACCAGCAACCTTCTTGCTGTGAGGCATTTTCAGTACCTGCTGCACCATAGAATTCTTTGTATCGCCGGCTCTGTAATGTTCAAAATGATCGTGTCAAAAGTAAAACATTCAATGAAAGCATGTGGTGCGTGTTTAGAAATCAGTGAGTAGTCGTGTTTCATAATTGTGATCTTAATATTTATGAAAATAATAGTGAGTATGATTTTAGCCACAACAGAGCAGCCCTAAATATGGTATATCAAAACTCAACAGTTTGGTTTTAAAAGTTGATGAGACACTAAAACAATTCATTAATGTTTGGACCACAGAGGTCAAAAGTAAATCATAGATTTTTGTGTATTTATATGTACAACTACTGCAAGTAATAGAGACACTATATTACCCATAAAACCACAGGCACAATGTGTAAACAAAACAAAAGTGTGTTTTATTCGAGTGAGAGAACAACAAACAGCAGCTGCAGAGGTTACAGCGAGAATACACAGCAGAGAGAAAGAAGGGAGGGGAGAGGGGAATTGTGGGTATTAACTGTTTGACGACAGAGTGCGGAGACATGAATACCCATCCTATCTGCACAGAAAGTCAGCAGAGAGGCTCAAGGGAAACTGTCGTCATCATCCTCAGCCATTTCTTTAGCGAACTCCAGATCCTGCTGCTCTCTTTCCCGACGCTCCTGAACGCACCACAGACAAAGACACACCAACGAGTCAGAACACGTAGAAAATGTGAAAACTTATGGATGTTTAGGGGCTGATGTAGGTTACAGGTGTGTGTGTTACCTCTGCTGACTCCAGGTCTTTGTTGTAAGCTTTGGGGGGAAACCTCATGGCCTGTAGGAGGAAAAAAGCAGAGGTTATCTCACTGTGATGAATTTAAGACATTGTTATTTATTTCCTCTAAAACAAAAATCATTAAAAAACACATGAAGAACTGACAAAAGTTGACAAACTGAATTGTTCACTGTCAAAAGACATAGAGCTCCCCCTGCTGGTCAGCTGAGGCATTGGTCATAAACCCCACCTCTGATTTGATGAAAATGGTTGATGGGCCAGTTGCATCTTCAGTTTACATCAGCATCACCATGTAATGATTATACGATTATTTCTGACACCGTACAATATACGCTGAGTAGGCATTATTTGATGTCCATAAAAAATATATCAAATGTCTTTGATTCAAATATTCTGCGCACATTTGTGCAGTTGTATATTTGCTCCCTCATCTCCTGGAGTGTATGGACGTTTACCTTGACAGACATGTTGTGGATGTCCAGACAGAAGGAGATTCTCTGATGGAAAGCGAGCTGAGGTTCCCTGGTTCCATAAATATCCATCGTCTCTTTGGATTGGACAAAACCTTTCTCGTGGTTGATGCTAGCCTCGATGACTCCGTCACGGATTGCCTGAAGAACACAAACAAGAATGATAAGTATCTGATTGTTGCTCTGCAGATACAGCATATCCCGGTCAAGGCTGCAGTTCTTCTAGCAGCTGTGTTGTGTTTGTATTGCTACAATAATGAAGTACTTCCTGGTTACCTTGGCTACGATGAACTCTGCATCCTCCGGGCTGTCGAGCTGCAGCTTCTGAGCGATGTCGGCCAGAGAGATCCGAGAGTACGACAGGCTGATCATACGCACACCTGCACACAAACACACAACAAACACACACCAATCACAAACAGTGTTAGACTTTGAACACTTAAGGACTGAATGATATGATATAAGGGGAGACATGGGCTCTGATTGGCTCACCGGTCTTGATGACGTTGTGTCTCAGGCGTATGATGAGCGTGTACGTCCCATCAGTCTGAAACTTCTCTCCAAACTGCTCAAGCACCTGGTTGAACTTGGCCAGGTTACCTGTTCTCACCGCTACACAACACACACAGAATAAGTTACAACTCTCCTGGAAAGTCTGAAGTTACTGATGATTTTGACAAGACTTTTTTTTTTTTTTAACTAATTCTCTTTTATTTTGATGTCATAATGATGTTTCATTTTTTAAGTAACAAATTTACCTCTGATTAAAACCCAAGAGTTTAATTGCATTTTATTTTGTTTTTTCAAATACTGTACCTAATGCTGTTGTGATGCTGTTGCCATTTGTAAAATCAGGGGTTCCCAAACTGTATTGGCTTAGAACCCAAAGAAGTGTGTTTGTTTGTTTGTTTGTAAGCAAGATTACACAAAAACTACTGGACAGATTTAGCAGAAATTTTCAGGAGATGTTGGTAATGGCCCAACTAAGAAAAGATTAGATTTTGGTGGATATCAAGAAAGCTGCCTTTAGTGAACGATCGTTTATGCTCAATTACTGTCTAACTAATGATATCAACATGATTCTGAGTGCTGGGTGTGGTTTTCAGGGTCAAGGAATCATGTTATGATGGTAACTTTATCATGGAACTATTGCTTATAGATGTAACAACAATATGTGAGCTACCTTGGCAGAGGTTTGCGCTCTCCGAGGGCTTCTTCCTAGTTTTATATATATATATATATATATATATATATATATATATATATGTATATATATATATATACACACACACACACACATGGACAACACATTTATTTGCCTCTATTCAAGGCCTGGGGTTGGGAATGGTTCTGATTGGACTGGGGGCGGACGTGATGTAGTGACATATTTACGGCTACCAGAAGAAAAACCCCAGTTCAGCGTCTCTGTCAGGGAAACTCGTCCAACTTGGACACTACAACTTTAAAAAGGTCCACATTTTAATGCTTATGTCCATCCACTCTTTCATTATTTCCAAATTTTCTAAGGCTCAAACTAAATCAACTGTCTCGCCATCCTGTTCTCATCAGCGTCCCATGCATCATCGTGACAGGTCAAGGGAACAAGCATGTGCAGAATGACCAGAATTTATTTCAAGCCACTTACTTCGGAATTAAGTTTTATTCGGAATTATCATTTTCATTCGGAATAAGGTGTTTACATAGTCATTTTTAATCTTTTTAGAGAGGACTTAAGTTTTATTTGGCATTAAAGTTCTCATGTAAACGTGATAATTATCATTTATTCCAGTTATATGTTGATTGTTTTTGCACCAATTAACCAAGTCAAATTCCTAGTACATGTAAATGTACTTAGCAATAAATACAAATTCTGATACCGATTAAGTCATATTTTCCTTTCATGTCTCATGGATGTAAAACTCACTCACTGCTGCGTTGTGCCTAATTTTGACTCACAAAGCTAATGATTCAAATGCAACACACAAACATAATGTCTGCCTAGGGGTTTTTTCTGAACTTCTTTTGTTGCAAAAAATATTGTAACTGTCCTTGATGCTTCAAAGGGCTTTGTCACGATGTGGTCCTCCAATCTGTAAAGCTCAACCTCTGAGCGTCTGCCCTCATGAAACCCTAATGTAGCCTTCAGAGGTAAGTTTAAATGTATCATTTAAAAACTGGATGTAGAGTGTAAAAAGGAACAATGGATATAAAAACAATCAACCTGTAACCATGAAACAGTCTGATATCAGTGAATTGATTGTTTTGTACAACATCCTACACAATCAGCTAATAACTTGTTCCTTGTTTTTGTTTGCGTGTGAGTAAACAAACCCTGTGTGAGCAGGAAGTACGGCATCAGGGACCTCTTCAGAGATGGCTGTCTGAACTGAAGTCTGTCTGGAATCTCTCCCAACAACAGCTCAACCACGATTAGCAGCTTGTGAACCTGCACAAGGACAAAGTTTATCACACCTGTTTACACAACAATCCACTGAAAGTTTTGTTGTGTACAGTTTCAATTTATGTTTTTAAAAGTTTTGCTTTTAGTCTTGAAACCAGCCTCTGTGCACATGCATTCATCAAAACAACCCAAAACAATGTAGTGCACATTCTACACCAGTAGATGGTGGTATTTCCTCTTCCAATCACAATATGTGATATGTGTAAAAATTCATGGAAACATTTGCGAATGCTGAAAACACCTGGGCGTCAAATTATTTTGGGAACAATCGGCAGAAGATTAGATTAGATAGAACTTTAATTGCTTTGGAAGACTCCCTCAGGAAATAAAAGTTCCATCAGCAGCATTATATAGCAGATAAAAAGTTTCATAAATAAGATAGATATAACAAAATTATAAATAAAGATCAATAAAAATATGGCTACTGGCTTGTTACTGCTCCTTCCTGTCATTTTATCCAAGTGTAAAACATGACTTCAGAAATTCAAGGAAACATAAAAAATGCCTTACACTTCATATTTTAGTCAACTAAATTTACAGTAGATTACATCGACTAAAATGTTGTGAAATTTCATCAACTTAAACTAGACTAAAATTTAAAAAAATTTAGATGACTAAATTATGACTTAAACTAAAAGACGTTCTAGGCAAAAGACTATAACTAAAACTCAATTAACAAGTGCTGTCAAAATTAACTGGTGTGAAAAGTGTTTAAGCAACACTGAGCTCACCGTCTGTTTGAAGCCCACAGCGGTGTGTTGTGGAGCTTTCCTCAGAGCATTTGTGAGAGTCCTGCGAGCCTCCGAGTACTCCAACTGGATAGCCTTGATACGACCTGCAGGGTGACATGATACATGTTAACACATGATTCATCAGTCACACAGGAAATGGCCTGATGATAAGAAACAGTCTCACCTGTGTAGTAGAGATATCGGGCCCACTCGTTGTTGTTGGCAAGCTCAGGGAACACTGACTTGGACACCAGTTTCTCCGCCTGGTCATATAAGTTGAAGTAAAGGTAGTTCCTCAGCAGCAGGTTCAGGAGGACGGCCTGACCATCAGCGTCGTGGCGCAGAGTCGCTGTACGCAGACGAGTGTGGAGGAAACTACAGAGGGACAGAGCAGATTTGGTGAATATTCATTGAAATCCAGTCTGTCCCCACGCACATAACATATCATCCTCCAACTGTACATGCACCTGTGCACTTTGTTTCTTGTTTATCTTGTACATATCTATTCCTATTCCTTACCTTAATTTAATTCTTATTTCAAAAGTTTAATTCCTTTTTTCTGCTTCTGTTCTATTTGTATATGTATATACACTCTGTGTGTATCTAGTCTGTACTTGGAGAGTGAAGTAAACCGGCGTGAAATTCCTTGTATGTCTAACATACCAGGCCAATAAAGCTGATTGTGATTCTGGGGGTCTTCAAACACAGAGAGCCACATACAGAAATATCAAAGATGAGTTTGTCACACTGATGCTCACATTAACTGTACCAAAGTAATTAAACCAATCGAACATAGGGTTAGATATGCTTAGTTAGTGAATATGCCTCACACAAGCATGGACCTCATTTGAGGTTAATCAGAAAGCAATAACACTTCACATGCTGTGGTTGGGCTAAATTAAATGTTGTTTCCAAGCTGCTGCTGACCTCTTGGCCAGGTCGCCCTTGTAAATGAGATCCTGATCTTAATGGGAAATTACCTGGTTAAATAAAGGTTAAATAAATAAATAAAGACAAAAACAGTTTAATAATTTTTCTGTGCCAGTGTTTGATGGTGCCGTCTCTTATCGTCATTCGCCTGCTAAAATATCTCCTACTTTAATCTCCTTGATCTGTACCAACTATGATCATCAAATAAACAACTTTGGGCATTTGTAACTGTAAAACCAGATGTAAGGATGCCAGACTTTCAGCAGACAGCATTGCTATGACTCCCAGTCACACTCTGTGTTCTGGAAGGTAGTTGGCAGGATAAACTAACAACAAAACAAGTCGGTATCTACCTTAAGTTATTATCTCGAAATTTGAATGTCATTACATTCAGTAAGCTTTATAACAAATCTTACTCCTTGTCACTCATCACTCAATGTCTAATTGAATGTACATCCTGGTTGCCCACGCCGGGACAACAACACATCATGATATTGTGTCCAACGCTTTGTAAGCCCTTTTGTCATGACCTCCACATGAACAGCAGATCTGACTGAAAGTGAGTAAAAGTGTGTGTGTGTGTGTGTGTTTACCTGCGTATGGTGTCAAACTGATTGAGGAACTCGTACACTCTGGCGTGATAGTAATAACATTTGGCAGCAACAAGATCCAGAGCTCTGCGGTTCTTTGAGCCGATCTTCTGCACCAGGTCGTCTGATACTTTCTGAGCCTGAAACACAGAAACACGCAGGAGTGATGATGACGACCTCCACGTCATTATCTCACCGTCATTAAGATTTCCCTCTCTGAAACATCACACAAAATCAGACAGGACCAGACAGACAGAGTGATGGACAGACCTCTGTGTATCTCTTGTTGTTATTCAGGTGAACCACCAGCAGCAGCTGCAGGTAAGCCTCCACCTCTGGCAGAAGAGGAGCTGAAGCAGCTTTACCCGTCCTGGGACGGAACTGGACTTCTCCTTCTGCCATCTCCATCGGCTGAAAAACAGATGTTAGAAAATGAAGTGAAGTTTTAAAAATGAAAGTCTTAATCTATCAACTCTGATCCATTGCTGGTTCTACTTGGAGTTAAAAGATCTAATTCTACATTAAATACCTTACAACACAATATGATGGTATTTGTAACTATTCTGGCACAAAGACTGATATTATTCAACATACACAGACCTATCACATCAGGCACTCATAAGAGAACTTAAAGAGAATTTGCAAGTTTAAATAATTTAAAAGGACCGCGCCAGCACCAGCGTTTACTTACTGAATCTGATATGAGTACACGTATACATAAAAAGAGTAATTAATATGGGGATGGTGGGAAGGAAAGGAGAGAATAGCTACAGTTATGTAAATATTTAAATACATTTAGGTTTTTTGTTTATATTTATCTATTTGATTGCATTTTATTTATTTGTTTGTGTGTGTGTGCTTGTGGTTTTGTTTTCCAACTTTGTGATTCACATCAATAGATCTGTGCACATTTTTATATTCTACATGCCTGCACATGTGAAGCATGACCAAAGATGCGTATTTTCATAAATATGTAAATATGTACTGGGGATGAGATAGTATTACCAGTATTTATATACATTCATTCATGAACTAGTGAGCCGTTTATTTATTTTCATCCTGTTTATATTCTATTGTCTGTTTTACTGTTGTTTTACACAAGTTTAATTATTTTTTTTTGTTTTGTGTTTGTCAAACCTTTGCAACGTTAATCATTTTATTGTATCTTGTCTTTATGCAAGTTGTTTGAAAAAAAAAAAAAAATAGTTTAATTTCTTTAATTAGTGACACTTTAATCAAAACTACTTTATTGTATTTACTCTCTGGAGTATCCTCTGAGGTTTTCAAAAAGGAGTAAAGAAAGGTTTTTAAATGAGCTTTTAAACATGAGAGATTAAATTAATAAGGGATGCACTATATTGGATTTGGATTGGATATTGGAAACAAGAAAAACAGCATTTAACTCTTGCAAAAAAGGTGCATCAATATTGTACATTTGTGTAATTTGCCGATATTCCAGTCGATATGTGTTGCAGATATATCGGCGGTAAATATCTGCAAAAATTTCAATACCGGCCGATACCGATATCAAACCAATAATATTGCGCATCCCTAAAATTTACCCTCTGGACCACATTGGTGGTGGTCGGAGCCTAACTGGAGGCATAAAGTTCACAGTAGGTGCTTCCAATCCAGTTTTTTAGACCATTTTCTGTTAACCTTACAGATGATCGTGAGTGTCAGTCCCAGCAGATGAGCACTTTCTAAAATACTTAGAGCTGGCCATTTGGCACAAACAACGTTTATAGTCACTCAAATCACTTTACTTCACCTTTCTGATGCTCATTTTCAACTTCGGCAGGTCATCTCATCATGTCTGTGTGCCTAAATATACTGAATTGCTGCCATGTGATTTCAAAACTAGCTTTACTGCACTGACAAGAAGTTGATCAGGTTTACTAATAAAGCCGCCATATATATGTATTGTTCCCACTTCTGTGATGTTTATGAATGAAACTGCTACTCAACTAAGTTTTCTGGTTATCTTTAATGCTAATTACATTACTTAGCCCATCAATAATTTGTCAATCATGTATTTTGACAGGGTTCTCACCTCCTCCAGGAAGCTGAGCAGGAAATCTCTGGTGGTGGTGTTGTTGGTGAAGAAGCCGTGGATGGCTTTGTGCAGCACGTTGGTGTTCAGGCGGCGGCTGGTGGAGGGCAATGCTCTCAGAGCACGGAGCACAAAGCGTGGCTCTTTCCCTGACACCGCCTTCTCGATCTGCTTCACATGCTCCTTTATATCTGAGGAAGGAAGAGGCAAGGATCAGGAAAGAGGAAGATAAGCGGGTGATTGAGTCTGCACAGCTGCAAGGGTTTTAGTTTTGAAAAAAATATTTACTGTATTTACCACCGCACTATATTTCTTCTTTAAACTTTCATGTACACTACAATGGCATCATTTGTAAATATTAAACAAATAATAAATAATACCTGGCAATTTACAGAAATTGTTGACTGGGAAGGGGGATATCAGAGAAGGGGAAACCTAAGTTTAAAAGTACTAATTTCTAAACTCATTATCGTCAAAATAGATACTGATACAGATATTTTGGGTCAAGAGCTCAACTTCTCTACTTTACTAAAACTGACCTGTGTCTTAATTCATTTGTGTTATAAACAGATGTGAGTCAAGAAAAATAAGATTTTATTCTCTACTAAACGAAACTTGGGATTCATAAAAGTGGACATTGTGTAATGATGAGGTAAACATGCATGGTACATTGTACATTTGACAGTATAACAGGTAATATGAGATTTTTATGGCCAATTTGGATGGTCAATATATCAGCAAAAAAGTTCATATCTCCTGATACTGATGATCAGCTTTTTAGGCAAATATCTGCCAATACCGATATTGGTCCAATGATATTGTGCATCCCTTATTACCATTAGGTCAAAAATAATAACAATCACAACAATGACATAGGAACAAGACAATAATAATAGTAATGCTCTTATGACCAATGCGCATGCTTCTTAAGTCTTATCCACTGGCAGCTTAGGTAGTAATGCTGCGTTCCAGTTGTAATGGAGTTCTGAGTGGGAAATTTCAACTGGAACACCCCCCGGAAATTGGGAAGTCGGGGATCCCCACCATCCCAGAGTTGACAATTGAAGATGTCTGCCCCGGGTGTAAACAGATACTAAGCTGCTGTAATATTCCATTTATTAGCACTTCTGTCTAGTGTTTGTCACACTGTATCAGCCATATACATAGTATTGTTTGATGTTCACATATAGAAATACTGCTATAGTGTTATTTACGTTCTTCATGTGGTTTTTGCAAACTTTACAACGCAGGGCATGCCATCAACAGCTAACAATAGCCTGGTAGATCGGCAAGTTTTTCTGACATTGTAACTGGAACGCCGATAACTCAGATATGACATCCTTCCCTCTCCCCTCTTCGCAGTTTCAATGTAAATAAAACGCAGCATAAGAAACTCTCTTGTCCCTCAGGCCATCAGACTGTACAGCTCCTCACTCGGGGGTAGGAGGAGTAACAGAAAGACAAAGGATGGGAAGGAGTAGTAGCCAGCCAGTAGACATATTTTATTTATGTTTGTTGATACTTTTAATTACATTAATTTATATTTTTATTTATATCTATCTTATTTCTAGAACGTTTATCTGCTATATAATGTTGCTGCTGGGATCTTAATTTCCCTGA
>JBAMNC010001163.1:162500-230108 GCA_037902135.1 Cetoscarus ocellatus
GAGTGTATTTTATCAAGCAGGTGACAGGTGACAGGTGGGCGGGGCTTGTTGCCGCTCGCGCTGTCTGCTGTTTGCTGATAGAGCTCGTGCTCTCGCTGTGAAAACCTGCGGAGACATATTCATTGACAACATGAAGAAAAAGAAGAGTTTTCGCTCTGCTCTGTGGGTTTTAAAGTCGGTTAAAGTGTTGAAGATGGCCTCCTCTCCTCACTTCATACACTGCTGACTGAGAGAGTGGACTGAGGCTCTGCGGGTCTGCTGCTGGTTTTACTGGTTCCAGTTTGAAGAATCAGCCTGAATTAAGTTTCCACAGCTGCAGCAACCAACAGTGAGTAGATATAAAACAACAAAGACCTGTTCATACTGGATAATGCCTTTTTAGCTGCTTAAATGCCATAATGTGATGCAGATTAAATTATTATAATATGTAATAACGTATTTTATTAGAGGAATATAATAAACAGTGATGAGAAACAATAATTTTGAATTATAAAAAAACTTTTAGGATTTAATTTTGCTTAGACTTTATAATAATGTAGTATCCTGTAATAAATATAAGCAGTGTTATATGATCAAACAAAAAAATGTATCAACCTAAGTTCATTGAATACACGACTAAGACAACATAGTTAATGTTCAAACTAATAAACTTTACTGTTTTTGTCACAAATATTCGCTCATTTTGAATTTAATGGCTACAACACATTCCAAAAAAGCCCAGACAGGGGCATGTTTACCACTGCTACATCACCTTTACTTTCAACAACAGAGGACACTAATTGCTGAAGCTTTGTAGATGTACGATTTCAGTTGCTCAAGAGTCCAGGTCCCTGTTGTCGTATTTCAACGGGAGACAGGTCTGGACCACAGCAACATGTGTTAACTGGATTTGTGAAGTTTTCCTTGTCCTTCACAAAATTATGATTGTTTTCAGTGCATTGCTGCCTTAAAGATTGAAGGTCACAGGCATTCAGTGTTGGTTTTCAGGCTTGCCACTGATGTGCAGAGGTTTCTCCAGATTCTCAGAACCTTTTGATGATATTGTGGACTGTAGATGATGAAATCCATAAATTCTTTGCAATTGTACATTGAGAAACTATTCTTTAACTGTTGGACTTTTTGCTTCAGTTGTTCACAAAGTTGGGAACCTCACCCCAGCCTTTCAGGGATACTCCTTTTATACCCAATCATGACACTCACCTGTTTCCTATTTACCTGTTCACCTGTCGAATGATCCAAATGTGTTTTTTGTGCATTTCTCAACTTTCCCAGTCTTTTGTTGCCTCTGTCCCAGCTGTTTTGAAGAGAGTGTTGTAGAGAAAAAGACTCAGCGAGTCCCATTAACGAAAAAGGGAACAGAAAATATTTTTTATAAAAGTTTATTGTGTGATTTTTAAGTAAATTCTTATGAATTCACAGAAGAACTTTGAAATATACAAACATGAATGAAAATAATAAAGTAAAAAACAATCTGATGATGTTTCTCTGTTGCAGTGTTAATTTTGTTGACTAATGATTTCCGTCATAGTTTTCGTCAACAACCTTTTTTCCCCTGACGAAAACTAGACTATAACTGAAAAAAAGTGCATATGGACTAAAACTAAATTAACTGACATTCTCATCAACAGATAAAAACTAGACTGAAATGTTTGACAGAGACTAAATCCAATCAGACCTAATTTCATCATGTTGAAAGTAGAGACAAGTTAGGAATATATGCAATCACAGCTACTTTGGTTGTGTGGAAAGGTTGGATGAGTTAAGAGGAACATCCAATCACAACTGCCTTAGCTTCGTGGTGGTGGGATCCAAGTGTGAAACATGACTTCAGAAATTCAAGGAAACATAAAAAATGCCTTACACTTTACACTTCATATTTTAGTCGACTTAATTTACAGTAGATTTTGCCGACTAAAATGTTGTGAATTTTTATCAACTCAAACTAGACTCAAAATAAAACAATTTAGATGACTAAATTATGACTAACACTAAAATATGTTTTAGGCAAAAGAGTAAAACTAAATTAAAAAGTGCTGTCAAAATCAACACTGTCTGCTTGTTCCCCTTGACAGCTCCTACCCCCTCCCCCCATTGACATCCTCAAGGGAATTGAACCAGCGACACTGAGGACAACCGAAGACGACTAAAGAGAAGTACCAAGATGCTGCCAAACAATGACAAACAAACTGATAAAAGACCTGAGGGCGAAGAAGAAGATGAAGAAGAGGAGGAGGAACAGTCGGTTCTTTCTCCACTTTCTACGAGACCCCCAAGGGACGACCCCACAGTCCAATCAGATGCAGCCGCCAGTTTTCCATCCAATCAGGAGGTAAGCTCCGACTCAGGGGAGGACATGACGGCCACGCTCTCGGGCTCTAACAGGGTGACATTACCGTGGCAACGCAAAGAGGAAGAGGAGCGCGACGAGGCAGAGACTCAGGCAGTGGCTTCGTCCCCTGATGGACGATTCCTGAAGTTCAACATCGAGATCGGACGGGGATCGTTCAAGACGGTTTACAGAGGACTGGACACGGAGACCACGGTGGAGGTGGCCTGGTGTGAGCTGCAGGTGACTCGCAAACACACACTGATACACACAAAGACACACAAATACACACACTGATGCTCAGAGACACACAGATGCAAAATGATCAAACAATTCAATTCAAAGAAGCTTTAGTGCTAACCTTGTGCAGCAGCTGGATCCTCCTGTTTTCAATGTCTATAATCAGGCAGATCCATCTTGCCAAGCTCCAATCTACAATGACTGTGAGCATCCCAAAGCTGCACGGCCCAATCAGAGCCCTGTAGAGCAGGAAGAGGTCGGAGCTACGAGCAAGTCGACAGCAGGAAGTGACTGCATGTGCAGGGATTAGCATAGATGCTAACAGCTTCAGTAGAAGTTCTATCAGACCTGGACTGCATTTCTTTACTAACTAAATGAAAAACAAATAACACTACAAACTTTGCTATAGTACGGACATTTTCACTTCACTTATGAAGTGTTTTGGTGAGAGTTTTTTTTTACAAAGTGGCTCATGTTCTGTAGCGCAGTAGTGCCCAACAACTCAATTATCTGACTGGCTCATAATGACTGTGATGGATGTAATGATCGTCCAATCATCTGCCTGATATCCTTCTGAAAGGCTCCGCCCTTCACAAACAGGGCCCTTTCTAAGGGCCCTTTTCAAGATGGACAGGGGAGATATACTGAACAGTCAGTCTGGTGTGCCAGGTTATCTTATTAGCTGAATGTATAAATACAGTTCACTGGTCAGTTTTAGCTCAAGTGTTAATGAAGTGTTGGTTAAGTAAAGCTCTCATGTTATTATCTCTGCCAAGGAGGTTATGTTTTTGGGAGGTTTTGTCTGTCTGTCTGTCAGTTAGTTAGCAACATCACTCAAAAAGTTATGGACGGATATTGATGAAATTTTCAGGGAATGTCTGGATTGGGATAAGGAACAAATGATTAGATTTTGGAAGCGATCCGGATCTCTGTCTGGATCCAGGAATTTTTTAAAGGATTCTTTAACATTGGGAGATAGGGCCATTTTCGACATTTCTGCATATAACTCCACAATAATGGTCAGGGCACTTGGGAAAAAAATACAGGACAAGTTTCTAACATGCTCTACAGTATATCAAAGACTGATCCGGATAAAGGAATAATTCCAGATACTGTGATCCAGAATATGAAAAAATAGGGGACCTTTGGAATTTTCATCATAGGACGAGAACAAATGAAGCTATAAACACGCAACAAACACCATTACATAGCCAAGGCATTGTGGAATTTGGAAGATGCCAACGGATTTTCTGTATCTTCAAAAGCTAGGGAGCTAGATCCAGGAGAAAACAGCCATCAAGGAAAATTTGGATTTTCGTGAATAACTACTGAACTAATATTGATATCATTATGAATCCAGTTGCTAATGGTATGTTTTCATGGTCAAGGAATCTAAAAATGTAGTTAAAATAAATGTGGGACTAATATTTATGGTGCAAATGACAAATAGGGGGAACTGTGGCGCTTGGCGGAGGTCTGCACTCTCTGAGTGCTTTATAGTTCAAAAATAAGTTAGGGTCCAGGTTGGTTAAGTTTGCCTCCACTTCAAGGAAAGGTGTAAATATTAAGCCATCTGTTCCTGAATACAAGGAATCTAGTTTGATACCATTCATATAGGCAGCACCAGCCTTAGCCAATTTGTTACTGTAATTCTTAAGTGTCGAGGATAAACAGAAATAAGCAAAAAAAATTGCCTCCTTGGTGGTAAAATCAGGTAAAATATTTAAGCGATCAACTAATTTTTCTCTGTCTTGTGTCTTATTTTCCTCGGCTTTCCCCTTTCACTCAACGTGGTGCCAGTTAGCACTGTGGTGCCAGTTAGCACTGTGCTATAAACACTTACAGCAGTACATTTGGGACCTGTGTATACTTAAATATCACTGCATCAACGTTACTGTGTGTCCATGTCAAATAAACAATAAATAAATAAACAGTGGTGCCCCCCATGTAAAACTGGTACCCCTGACATTTCCTTTTCTTTCTATCCCACTGGCTCTGCACACAAGCTCTGCACCTGATAATTATTTCAATAAACTGTACAGTAAAAGCTAAAAATGTCCCCATTTAAACCAGTTTGACTGGAGTAATGTGGTTCACACCAGCAGAAGGTCAAACTCCAAGGTCAAGTAGTGTAATAAAGTTATTGTCAGAAAGTTAACAGAGTGCAGCTGCAGTATGAATATCAGGACAAAGTCTTTTAATAACATATTAATTAAAGTCTGATTGGTCGTCGTGGTAACACATGCTGTTGTTGCGGTGACTGAGCTGGTTATAGGAGTAAGACAAGGTGGCCAAACGTGAGCCTGAAACATAAAACAGGAAGGGCTAATATTCAACCCACACCCTGTCAAAATAAGATAAATACAATCATCTAACATTAAATAAAAAACAGGGTAAAACTCAGAGGTATAAGTCTTTGTCTGTGTGTGAAAGTGTGTGTGACAATGGGTTATCTGAGGTCAAAGTGTTCCTGGTTTTATTGTTTTATTAGACACAGGCAGAGAGCTCTGATTGGCTCAGGATGAGGAAGTGTTTGCTCAGATTTTTATGACTGACCTAGAGTAAACTGCATCTGTGTTTAACCCTCACTGGCTCACTGACACAGACATATTTATTTCTCTTCACTCAGTTGACAGTCTAGTTTTCCTTCATCAGTATAATAAGGTCTTTATTCGTACAATTCCATTGAGGTTAAGACGTTGCATAAAAAGTAAATAAAAGCACAATATAATCATTTGCAAATCTTTTTTGACCTATAGTCAATTGAATGAACTACAAATACAAGATATTTAATGTTCAAACTACCAAACTTCAGTGTCTTTTGGCAAATATTCACTCATGTTGAATTTGATGCTAGTAACACATTACAAAAAAGTTGGGACATGGCAACAAAAACTGGGCAAGTTGAGGAATGCTCTGAAAAAAATCACCTGTTTGGATCATTCCGCAGGCTAACAGGTTAATTTTAAACAGGTGAGTTTCATGGTTGGGAATAAAAGAAACATCCCTGAAAGGCTCAATTGTTCACAAGCAAAGATGGGGCAAGGTTCACCACTTTGTGATGACTGTGTGAACAGTTAAAGCACGGTGTCTCTCAACTCATGACAGCAAAGAATTTAGGGATTTTATCGTCTGCAGTCTATAATTTCATCAAAAGATTCAGAGCATCCAGAGAAATCTCTGCACACAAGCGGCCAGGCATTAAACCAGAATTGAATACCCTTGACCTGTGATCTCTAATGCAGCACTGCATTAACACAGACTCTGTAAAGGAGACTGGAAAGGGAACTGAGATGGACTGAGGCAAAGTGGAAAAGTCTGCTGTGGCCTGATGAGTCCACATTTCAGACCTCAGGGCTGAAGAGGAAAAGGACCATCCAGATTGTTATCAGCGCAAAATTCAAAAGTCAGTATCTCTGATGAGATGGGGGTGTGCTAGTGCCCATGGCAACTTACACATCTGTGAAGGCACACTAAATGCTATGAGCTACATACAGGTTTTTGAGCAACATATGCTGCCATACAAAAGACATCTTTTTCATGAACATCCCTGCTTATTTCAGCAAGACAATGCCAAGACACATTCTGCAATGTGTTACTGCAGTGTGGCTTCTTAGTAAGAGAGTACAGGTACTAGGCTGACCTGCCTGCAGTCCAGACCTGTCTCCCATTGAAAATGTGTGACGCATATTAAAGCACAAAATATAGCAATGAGGACCCTGGACAGTTGAGGAACTGAAGTTGTACATCAAGTAAGAATGAGAGAGAAATCCACCTACAAAGCTTTAACAGTTAGTGTTCTCAGTTCCCAAACACTTACCCAGTGTTGTTGAAAGGAAAAATGAAGTAATAGAGTGCTAAACATGCCCCTGTCCCACATTTTTTTGGACGGGTTGCAGGCATTAAATTAAAAATGAATGAATATTTGCAAAACAACAAGTTTATCAGTATGAACATTTAGTATCTTGTCTTTGTTGTGTAGCTAGTTGAATATAGGGCTAAAAGGATTTGCATATCATTGTATTCTGTTATTTACATTTTACACAACATCCCAACTTCATTGGAATTGGGGTTTGTGTTTAAAAAAAATCAGAAGTGATGACAGGAAGCCACCAGTTGAGCTGGCCTGTCATCATCTCAGACATTTGTTTTGGCCTGAAATAAGAGGAGTGTGTGCATTCCTGTGTGCGTTATTAGTGACTCAGCCTTTTTTCGTCCTGTACACAGTATCAGATTTGACACTCGGCTGCTGGTTGATGCTGATAACAGCACACGCTCACATGTGCGCACACACTGACACACTAAGTTAATGAAGCCAAAGGTTGACCTCTGTGATGGGCCGACTATTTTTAGGGCCCTATCACAAAGGCCCTATGAGAATACAAGACGATATCATTAATAAGCAAATGACTTGCATATTTGGGGGCTTCACATGCCCAAGTACTCAGCAAAATTTACACAAAATTCAAAAGTGGTAGGAAGTCAATGTGATGATTATTGTGTGCTTACACCTCATAATATGACTCCACAGTGGCCTATGCAATACAACCCCTTGACTTACATTCTTACGTACATGATGACAAAACAGGGACAACTCTGTTTCATTGCCTCTGGTCACTACTTACATAATATGCGAAAAAAGCAATCCAAACAGTATAACATACATCACTAAATAATTTATTAGATATAGTAGCGCTCAGAGAGCATAAATCTCCACCGAGGCATTTCTGACAGGCTTTGTGGCTATCAACATAAATGTAGAAAACTGCCCGATCCTGCAACATTAATAAATCCTTAAAAATAATACTGAATCTGCAAACAGGTTCTGATTTAAATTGGACCCATGTGGACCCCTGTGCCATGGCCAACATTCACTGAAAATTTTATCCATACTTTTTCAGGTATTCACGAAAGTGTGGAAAACTGAAATATTTCACAATGTTAACAAATCCTTGCAAAAATTCCTGTATCCATAACTGGATTTTGATCACCAAAATCTAACTCATTTTTCCTCGTGTCATGACCAACATTCACTGGAAATTCCTTTTAAATTCTTTGAGAAACTTTTTGAACTATTAGCAAAAAGGTGGAAAACTGAACTATTTCGCCTTGTCCAAAATCCTTGCAGAAATCCCTTACTTTGAACCTGGATCTTGATCCTGTTATGATCTGCTATGTAGTAATGGTTGTTTCCCTTTGAGAAGTGCTAGCTCTTTCTTTGTCCCAGTAAAACCTTTTGTTATCATCAGTTATGTTAGTGTTAATTTTTACCACACAGATCCTATTATCCCATGGTTGGTTTATGGTTGGCCATCTGCCATAGACAAATTCGACCATAATCACCGGCAGCTGATGGGTCATAGCACTCTTGAGATGATTGATAAGACTTCCCTTCATGCTTGGTGGTAAAAGAGACTTTTCTGTGTTGTCATGTCAGGAGACTTTGGCTGTCCAATGGCTCAGTTTCTCAGGCGTTTTCTGTGTTTCTTTTGCATCGCTGTGTCCTTTGTTGATCACTGATGACCTTTAACCCTTCCAGACTCATCGTCTAAACAAGGCAGAGCGTCAGAGATTCACAGAGGAGGTGGAGATGCTCAAAGCTCTGCAGCATCCCAACATCGTCCGCTTCTTTGATTCCTGGAAGGCGACACTGAAGGGCCACAAATGCACCATCCTGGTCACAGAGCTCATGACGTCCGGGACCCTAAAGACGTGAGTTACCAAATTAAAAACTGCTCTGCTAGACCGGAGCTTGAATTAAAGTCCTGGTTGAACCATAAATTATTTAGTCCTTACTTTAATCCATTTGTGTTGTGGTTGTTAAAGGGACACGCCAACTCTTTTTTTCCCCTGTCTTGCCTCACTCCTGAGTCCATGACAAGCAGATAGACACCATTCTTTCGACTGTCCGTGCAGTAACAAGGAAGAGACAGGCAAATGCAACTTGCCTGCTAATTTAAGAATGGCTCACAAATGAACTACTCACTCCCAACTGCGAATCGGTTCTCATCGTTCATTTAAAAGAGCTGTTCAAAAGACTTGACTCGTTCCCGAACATCACATCTCTAGCTCAAAGGAAGTAGGTCAACAAAACAAAGCCTCTGTTTATGAGTAGAAGAAGATAATAAGATCGTAGTAGAAGATTATGCGGTATAAGAATGAATCACAACAAGCACACAGGACTGTTTAGAATTGCTGAAGAGTTCATCTGATAACTGTAGGCAGACGCAGACTAACGCTACCCATTGACTTTTAGCTAAGCTAATTAGCAGTGGGCAAGCTCTGCCCATCTCTTCCTTGTTACTGCACGCACAGTCAAAAGAATGGTGTCTATCTGCTTGTCACGGACTTGCAAGTGAAGTGAAAAGAAAAAAAGTTGGCCTGTCCATTTAACATCATCACAAAGGGCATAACATGCAAAATACGTTTTTTGTTTGCTACAGAGCTTGTTATCAGCAATGACCCAACACACAGTGAAAAACCCCGTAGACTTTTACTGGTTTTGCAGTTGACATCCAAGATGGCTTTCAAAAATAGCAACAACTTAACATCATCCACCATCTTGTCAGCAGTTCATTACGTGACTCCACAACATCTACATCTACACTCCAGCCTTCACTTCCACAAAGCTGCTCTCTACTTCCAGGTACTTGCGCAGGTTCCGTCAGATGAAGCTGAAGCTGCTGCAGCGTTGGTGCTCTCAGATTCTCAAGGGGCTACATTTCCTGCACACCCGAAACCCACCTATCATACACCGAGACCTCAAGTGTGACAACATCTTCATCACTGGTCCCACTGCCTCCGTCAAGATTGGAGACTTGGGCCTTGCTACACTAAAGAAGGCCTCCTTTGCAAAAAGTGTCATTGGTAAGAAATCAGAGTCAAAAGTTTCGGTTCTGACGTTGAGAAGTCTGTTCAGCCCTTGTTGTTAACTTATTGATGGGTTTGGTGATGCATTTAGGGACCCCAGAGTTTATGGCTCCAGAGATGTATGAGGAGAAGTACGACGAGGCTGTAGACGTTTACGCTTTCGGCATGTGCATGCTGGAAATGGCGACGTCCGAGTATCCTTACTCTGAATGTCAGAACGCTGCACAGATCTACCGCAAAGTCACCAGTGTAAGGCTCCGCCCACCTGAGTGCTGACAACTTCCTGTTTTTTATCCTTTTGTTTGACTCTGGTTTTCTTTCAGGGGATCAAGCCTGACAGTTTCTCCAAAGTAGAGGTCCCTGAACTGAAGGAGATCATCGAAGGCTGCATTCGAACCAACAGTAATGAGAGGTAACCTGACAATAAGGATTTCCCGATACTGGAACTGTAGACTTTGAAAAGACACCAGTAAAAAATGCATACTCAATACTTGTGTCAATATCACAAGAATTCATATGACATCACAAAATTGTTGTTTTTTCTTAAACCAATAATCTGGAATTCTCTTGTAAAGCAAGACAAATTATTTAATATCAATCAATCAAAGTTTATTGCCTTCACCAAGTATGAAATTATTTGCAGCCATTTTTTGTCTGTCTGTCCATCTGTGAGCAAGATAACTGAAGAAGTTCCCAAGGCATTTTGATGAGATTTTCAAGGGTTGTTGGTCATGGCTCAAGGAAAATGTAATAAGATTTTAGTGGTGATCCAAACATGGATGCAGATTAAGGACTTTTTGAAAGGATTTGTTAACGTTGCAAAACAGGGCAGGTTTCACTAATAACTCAAAAAATTATTGATGTACATTGAATTTTCTGGAAACGTTGGTCATAGCAGAAGGAAGAAGTGATTGAAATTTAGTGGTGATCCAAATCTGCATTTTTTTCAAGGTGAATTTAACATTGTGAAATAGGGAAGTTTTCCACATTTTTGGCTATAAGTAAAAAAAAAAATTGTGACGTACTGTGATTAAACTTTCTGGATATGTTGGTCATAGCAGAAGGAAGAAGTGATTAGAATTTGGTGGTGATCCAAATCTGGATTTTTTTTCAAGGTTTATTTAACATTGCAAAGTGGGGCAGTTTTCCACATTTTTGGCAATAACTCACAAAATTTGTGGCGCACTCTGATTCAATTTTCTGGGTCTGTTGGTTATAGCAGAAGAAAGAATTGTTTGGAATTTGGCTGTGATCTAGATCTGGATGTCTGGAATTTTTTTCAAGGATTTTTTAAACATACCGAAATGGGGCAGTTTTCCACATTTTTGGTAATAACTCAAGAATTTGGTGAATAACCAAATCTGGAATTTTTTCAAGTTTTTTTTTTTATACTTAAAGATAGGCCAGTTTTTCCACATTTTGCCAATAACCCAAAAAGTTTTCAAAGGATTTAGATGAATTTTCCAATCAGTGTTGGTCATGGTCGATGAAGAAGTGATTAGACTTTGGCGGTGATCAAATCAGTTTTTCATTTTTCAAGAACAGCCTGGATAAGATTGTCAGAAATGCCTTGCTGGTGGTTTGTGTTCTCTGGGCACTTATAGTTGTATGTATTTTAAAATAATAGGTGAAATATGCTTCTTGAGATCATCATTTTTTTGTTTTTTTGTTACTCTGAAAATTACCTCACTCTTGGAATGTTGCAACCTCCCCAGGGGTCCCTACATCCAGGTTGAGAACCATTGTACAAGTGGACATGTTTACTCTCCAACTTGTGTCTTAAGTCAATTCTGTAGAGCCTGCACAGCTGATGCATCAAACATCCATTAGGGTGACCATCAAGGCTCTGTGTCCATGTAATTAACAGCAGCATTACCTCTGGCCTAAAATGGAATGATTAGAAACTTTTGGCCTGCAAATCTTTACCTCCTCAATTTTTTCTGTAGTCACCGTCTCTGTCTCAACCCTTAGATTCACAATCCAGGACCTGCTGGATCACCGCTTCTTCCAGGAGGAGCTTGGGGTCCATGTAGATCTAGCAGAGGAGGATGATGGGAAAAAGGCTGCACTGACACTCTGGCTGAGGATGGACCCAAACAAGAAGCTGCAAGGAAAATACAAAGACAACAACGCCATTGAGTTCCTGTTTGAGCTGTACAAAGACGTCCCAGAGGAGGTTGCCCAGGATATGGTAAATAAAGCACCACCTTTGTTAAACAACACGATGACATCACCTAGAAGGGTTTCCTCACGTGTCTCTCTCTCCGTCTCCTTCAGGTGGTGCTTGGGTTTCTGTGTGAGGCAGACTACAAACTGGTTGCGAGGGCAATCAGGCACAGAGTGACAGCCATAAAGCGCCAGCGGGAGAAAAAGCGACAGCAGCAGGAGGAGGCCCCGAACCGCCAGAAGGAGGCCGTAATTGAGGAAGAGTCTGACCCTGCCCCCCAACAACTAGAACCATCCAATCAGAGTCCTTCAACCACCACCAGCACTTCAACAGACAAGGAAACCAATAATGTGAGTCAGAGATGGAGGTGATTCCCATTTGAGTGTCTTTGTGCTTGAAAGGTGATGATAATACAACTCTTCCAAACCCTGCAGGACTCAGCAGCCGTGTCTGACCCCGCCCCCTTATGGGTTCAAGCCCCGCCCTCAATAACAGTGACACCCACAAGCAGCAGCCCCCCGGACTCTGGGATCAGCAGCGTCTCCAGCAAGAATGATGGGGATGAAGAGGAGGATCACAACCCCAAGCACACCTTTCAGTCCTCTGCTTTGTGTGAGGATATTTACTCATTACATGATTTTTTTAATTCAAAATGACATTATTTTTAAGTGTTTGCCCTATAATGTGTTGATTTTCTATGGTTGGTTCTTCTTGTTTGTCTTTTCTATTTAATATAAATTCAAGGGGTGTAATTTTGCAATGAAAAATGGGTTTAGTTTTTCACGTGGTACATTTTCAGTTCCTGTTGGTTACGTTCACGTTACGTTTGTTATGTCCATACAGTACAGTTCGGGAACATTTTCCTTCTGGTATAATTTTAGTACATTTTTGTACATTAACAGAACATTTAACATATGGTACATATTTGAAAAGGTATATTTTTGTCAAATTTTCCATACAGTACATTTTTATTGCTTTTTCTATCAGGTACATTTCTGTACTTTTTCATAAAAGGTACATGTTTTCCATACGGCACTTTCTCTTTACATTTTTCTTCAGTAGATTTTAGGATTGTTTTACATTCAGCACATTTTTGCTGGTTTTTGAGATTATATTTTTCATACAATCCATTTTGGTTACATTTTTTGAACGATACATCTTAAGAGCAATTGCTACTTAGCATATTTTTGATACATTTTCCATTTTGTACTTTTTACTAAAGCACGTTACATTTTTGGCACATTTTCTTTAAGGAACATTCTAAGTACATTTTCTATACCAAATATTTTTAGTAAATTCACTATTTGTTACATTTTCAAAACACTTTTGTTATGTTTTGATTAAAGGACGTTTTCAGTACAGTTTCCATGCTGTACATTTTGGGCGCATTTTACTGATGGTACATTTTAAGCAAATTTTCCATACCAAAATTTTTAGTATGTTTATCAATTGGTAAATTTTCAGTACATTTTCAGTAGGTTTTTATTAAAGTAAGTTACAGTACAGTTTCCATGCTGTACATTTTTGGCACATTTTCCCTATGGTACATTTTCCATACCAAAATGTTCAGTAGTTTTCCCACATTGTACATTTTTGGCACGCTTTCCCACCTGTACATTTTTGTTCATTTTCCACACAATTTATTTTAAGTACATTGTCCATATGGAACATTATCAGTTCATTTTCCATGAAGTACATTTTAGTACATTTACCATACAGTACATTTACTGTACATTTTAAGTACGTTTTCCAAACTGAACAATTTCTGCATGTTTTCCATACTGTACATTTCTTCCCCTCAAACACACAGTTTCTCTTATATGCACAATTACACTCCGACAAATGAACCCACAGATCCCCCCACACAAAATTTTTCTCATACAAACACACCCTCTCTCTCAAGTGCAGCATGGTTTTCACAGTGCATGACTAACACAATTTTTTCACAAATAATCACAAATATACACACTATTGACTTCATACACATAGACGATAAAATGGTAATGGACTTGAGCGTATCCAGTCTTTCTGTGTGTTCACTGCTGTCCCATCAAGCCATTTTCCAGCCAATCACTCTCAGTTTTGTAACTTATCCAACAGATTCAGCTAACACATCCACAGCTTCTCATACCCATTTACCCATTACCGACACAGTAGTGGGAGCAACCTAGGTTGAAGTGTCTTGCCCAAGGACGCACTGGTATGTGGCAGCCAAAGCTGGACTTCACCTTCTTATTAATGGTAGAACAAACTACCAGACTGAGCCACCAGCACTGAATTATAGCAAGCAGAGGCTCACTTTGTGTGGTCTGGTCCAGCTTACAGGTCGATGTGGACCACTGAAGTACAGTTCAACATTAATACATGTTATTGTTTGGTACCTGGCCTATACTGAATCTGTACATGCACCATTACACCCTAGCAAATCCCATGATGTCTAACATGTTTAATCCCTTTTTTGGTTACAACAGCAACAGACTCTGAAATAGAGAGAACCTTCAGCTCCTCCAGCATACCAGAGAAAGTTAAAACCACCACTCCTCCTCCTCCTGTTTCTACTTCTACCTCGAATTCTTCTGTCTCCACACCTGCCTCAGTGGCTCCAGCGAACCCTAAACCCAAGTCTTCCTACCTCCACAACCGGACTCTCCCCAGACCACCACCTCTCCCTGTTCTTCGTTTCCCCCGGGTGAGTAAGGGGCAGGGCAGGGCCACTGGAGAAACATAAACCCTGAGTGCACACTTGGAAGACTACAGAGTGGTGCAGAAATGAGTCCTAAAATATAGATGAGGGTTACATTTATGGCAACAAGCTCCAAATAGTGAATGATACTACCTACGCTAGTCCAAAGAGGTTCTTTTAAACACCTCACAGCCACTTTCAACATTTGGAGTGGTTTGATTTTAATGCCTTAGTTTCTTTTCTTATGAATAAAATGTTTCTCTTTCAGGAAGCTCAACCTTTGTCTCCCTCTAGAGGCGACAAAATGGTACTTCCTCTCAGTTCTCTTTCATTCAGCTCAATGTTGTGTTGTCTCCCCCAGAGCATTGCAGTGTCCCTTAATGCTGAGCAGAAGAAATCTGGACCAGTCTCTGGCTTTTCATCACCTGTTGACAGGTAAAACACACAGATACACTCTATAGAGATCATATATGATTTATGAAAAACAAATTGTTAGGAGCATTGACAATGCATGAATGGTAGATCAGAACAAATGCTTTTATTCTATCACCTTTGTTTAATTCTCTGGTGTCTGCACTATTTGTGAAGGGGTTAAATGGCCAAACTGATACCCAGACGATAAATAAAGGCAGATCTGCACTGTGAATCATTTTAAAATGAAATGCAGCATCTTACTCTGTAAGCTGAAAGGGGTAGTTTGTGACCTTTCAATCGGGGTTGTATGATTTACATGGCATTAACCGGAACATTAGCCACAGTAACGGAGATCATCGCTGTGTCAGTCCAGAAAGCGCAGGCACGGAAGCTGGAACTATACATCGCTGCTGGTGAAGCCACCACCACGCTGCACAATTTAAAGAGTTTTTGGAGAAAACGGAAAACAACATGGAGTGATTGCAGCTCAATTTAGAACATTGTCAACAACTTCCACAACCAAGTTGCATTGTTTAGGCATAACGTCAGTGCATAGTAACTAGAAAATGGACTTAAGCTTGTGTAGAGCCTTTCTAGCCTTTCCGACGACTCTAAGCACTTTCACACCGCTGTTACATCAACGCATTCACAACTATTCACCCATTGATGGTTGAAGTTTCCATGTATGTAGTCCATCAGTATCAGCTAACACATTCACTATATTTCATACCCATTTACATGCTGCTGATGCAGCAGTGGAAGCAACTGTGTGTCTTGCCCAAGGACACATTGCCATGTGACAGCCAGAGTTGGGCTCAAACCTGCAACCCTCCATTTCCAACAGAGCGCACTATCTGACTGACCCACCGATGCCCCGTACATGGCGCTGCCAACGTGTTGTTCCGCCAGCATCACACTAATCAATAAACGGTCTCATTTTCATCTCACCAAGTACACTAATGTCTATGCATCGAAAAATGAGTGAAATTCATATATGTTTAAAGATTATCCTGCTGCCACAGCACTCTAATGCTGGTTAGGTGTTAGTGTAACTCAGTTTAAATCCTAAACAAGAAACATACATTCACATTAATTCACATTCAGGAAGTAAATTTATTATCAAAACTGTGGCCTGTGTCTTCATAGAAAAAACAATCACAGTAAGCCAAATAATGTATTTGAAGAAAACCTTTCATTTGGCTTCAGTTTTTTCCTCATAGTTTGTAAAACCATGAATTTGGTCCATACAGGTATAAATGTTCATCACAGTGGGAGGCTCTGCTTAATGAGAGCTGCAGACTGCAGAGTCACATACAAAAGACGCAGGTATCCTCTGATCCCGAAACATCCAGAAGTGATTTTTCACTCTTATTTCACAAGCTTACGATTTACACACCTACATCAGAAGATAACCTGTCCTTCTGTTCCCATTGTAGCTTTCTTCATTTTTCATTCAGACCTCTTGATCATCCATCTAGAGAAGTTTTCCTGTGTGTTCCTTGCACATATTATTTTCAAGTGTCCAAAGTAAATGATGGTCATATTTGCAAGAAAATCATACATATATCCAGCTCAGGAGCAGTTTTCTCCTCTCGCGAAGCCTTTGGTGCCCTGCTAGGCTGTGCTGTGTACTGAAGCAGTGTCTGAGCAAAGTGGCTCGGTATTAGAAAAGTAAGTTGTTGCAAATGTGTTCAACATAGTGTATAACCACCGTATGCTTTTTTATGGCTTGTTTTTAACCTAAGACTTGTTAAATTTAATAATCAAGTTAGTGGTGATGACCCCATAGCGGAGATATAGTTTTAGCTTCTGTGCAGGCTCACTTTGCATAGATACAGAGCTGATCTCGGTCACCGTGGCTAATGTTTAGGCTACCTCGTGCAGCCCCACTTCAAAAATCCCAAACAATCCCTTTAAACTAAAAATATTCTGCGTCCTCTGCTGAGGGCCTGTACCCCAGGTCAATGTTTGTGCAACTTCATATTAAAATGTTTTCTCTGTCTCCATATAGCTATGCCTCCGACGTGACCTCAGGTTTGAGTGACTGCAACGAGAGCCAATCAGACAAGGGCACCCAGGAGTTGACCAATCAGGCAGCTACAAAGCAGTTCAAGAAGAGAGCGAGGGCTCGTCTAAAAATCACAGGGGTAAAAACATGAGACAAAGTAGTCATGACATCTGTTTTCAATGTGTGTGTACACACAAACATAAATCATCATGCTGAGAAAGCTGTTCGTCTGTGTTCAGGTTTCAGAGCTGCAGGACCGTGTGGTCGAGTGTCAGCTGCAGACTCATGACAGTAAAATGGTGACGTTTAAGTTTGACCTGGACGGAGACAATCCTGAGGACATCGCCTCTGTGATGGTGAGCACTGACAGTCAGTCACAGCAATGCAATAGTTTCATTGTATTCTCATATGCACTGTGTTCTTTGGTCCAATCGGAGTTTTTAGGGCACAGAGAGGTGAGAGAGACGAGCGAGATGACGGCAGTAAGTGACTGCACGTACAGAGATTAGCATAGATGCTAACAGCTTCAGTAGCAGTTTTATCAGATTTTGACCACATTTCTGTATTAAATGAAAAACAAATATCAACTCAACAGCTGCTCTATAGAAAGGGTATTTTCGCTCCACCACTGACATGTTTTGATGAGAGTTTGTTTGACTAAGTGACTCACGTTCTGAAATGCAGTAGCCTTATCTGATTAGCCTGGAATAAATGTTGACTGATGGAACGATCGTCCAATCACCTGCCTGATATGCTTCTGAAAGGTTCTGTCCTCCCCAAACACTTTCTATGGGCTCTCTCCCAAGTGGATTAGTGAAATCAGTGAATGTAGAGTAGTGTGTGTTTTACAAAAGTCACTCTGTAAACCGCGCCTCAGGATTTAAAGATTAATATCTCCGCTTAAACCTCATGCAGGATCAGGTCTTTGCATAATTTTTCCATCTATTTTCAGATCCACAGAGACTTCATACTGCCGCCAGAGCGTCAAGGATTCATCTTTCGGATGTATGACATTATAAACCGGGCAGAGGCTATGATCATTCAACAGCAGCAAGAAAGGGAAGGTTCATCTCAGCAGACGGCCACCACACTGCCTGAGACCAACGTGAGTGTGTTTGTGTGTTTTAATTTTCTCCTCATCAGTCTTAAAGCTTTTTTCTGTATCACTTCAGCAAACACAATTAAATCTATTGGTTGTTTACACTGCAGCAGCCTCTATAGCATTTCTTTTTTTTTTTTACAGATGATCAGTTTCATCCAATTATCCCAAATTCCTTTTTTTACATTATTGTGTGCCTACAAAGGGGCAACAGTTAAAAAAAACGGTTCAACCATTCAGTAAAACCTCCACAGTTTAATATGTTCATGTGAATTTTTATTTGTGCTGTTTTGAGCAGTTTCCCCTCTTTCACTGAATTTGTTCTGCTACGTTTGTGCCTGTAAGTCAGGGCACAGGGTTGAGGAAACTCCTGGCTCAAACAACATGGCGGTGAAGTTACGCCAAAACATCATATTACTAATCTGTGAGGAGAGGCTGCAATATCAGAGACCCCTGCCCTGAACTCAGTGGCATGAGTGGGGTTAAGAAGCACAGAATATCCTACCATCTGTACGCAGACCACACTCAAATTTACCTCCCAATAAAAAAAAAATGATGCCAGCTCTCTGAAGAATCTGCTTGACTGTTTTAAAGACATTAAAGACTGGATGGCCTTGAGCTTTTTAAATTTTAAGGAAAAGAAAACATAACTGATTATTTTTGGCTCCAGTGGAGCCCAGGAGGCACCTCTCTGGGACCTGGACCCTCTTTTACCTTATTTTAAACCCACAGTTTTAAATCTTGGTGTAAAAGTTGACAATGATTTTAAATTGGAGCAACAAATCAACTCTGTTGTCAAATCCAGTTTTTATCATCTGAGGCTTTTATCCAAGATTAAATCGGTTTTATCTTTTAACGATTTTGAGCAGGTAATTCATGCTTTTATTTCTACACGGTTGGACTACTGTAATGCTCTTTACGTTGGCGTTAATCAGGCTCTCCTTGCACACTTGCAGTTAGTCCAAAATGCTGCTGCTCGTCTTTTAACAGGTAAATGAAAACATGACCATATTACTCCAATTCTGGCATCCCTCCATTGGCTTCCCATTCATTTTAGAATTCATTTTGAAATTTTATTGTTTGTTTTAAAATCATTAAACGGATCATCTCTGACCCATTAAATGTTTACACCCCCCCCACGTTCCTTGAGGTCTGCTGATCAGCTTCATGTCGTCGTCCCAAAAACTCGCTTAAAAACCCGTGGTGATCGAGCTTTCTCGGCTGTGGCCCCCAAACTGTGGAATAGATTGCCACTCAGGATCAAGACATCCCCCACCCTCCATACTTTTAAGTCACATCTTAAAACTCATTTTTATTCCTTGGCTTTTAGTTCAGCATGAGAGTTGTGTGATCTCTGTCCTTTTATGTCTTCTATGGTCCTAATCCCTGTGTTTTTTTATCACTTGTATTTCTTTTTTTTTGTGTGTGTTTCTGTTTTTACTTCTACAGTGTTTGTCCCCTTGACTTTACTGTGCAGCACTTTGGTAAACTTGAATGTTTTTTTAAATGTGTTATATAAATAAAATGGATTGGATTGGATTGGATTGGATTGGTTGAAGATGGCTTAGCATTTACAATCCTGCAAATCAAAGACATTTGAGCTATTTAAGAACTAATGTACCTGTGCTGCTGCAGCCCCTGGTGTAACTAAGTACTACATTATACAAAAAATATACTTAAGTAAAAGTGAAAAAGTAAAAGTGCTGGTTAAAAAACTACTCTAAAAGCATGAGTACACAAAAACTACTCAAATACAGAAGCTTAAGTGATTTTAATTTGTTACTTTCCACCCTTGTTAGTTGTTTCTTTCTTTCTTTCTTTCTTCTTAAGTTTAAGATACAACACATTTCGACAAGCATTTTGTGAGACTGCCACTCAGTGACTATACTACTAAACCCAAATGTTTCATTTTAAGCACACCATAAGTTTTTTTTTCTATCAATCTTTATTCATAACAAGTGTTATCTCAAGACACTTAACAACAGAGCGGGCTGAAGCCATACTCTTCATTACTACAAGTCACACTTTTTTCATAGTACGGCTGGTCCTGCGACTTATAGTCAGGTGCAACTTATATATCAAAATATATATAATTTAACATGTTTTAAATGTTAATTCATCCTGACTGACATGAACCAAGGAGTAAATAGTACCGTCTACCACCACAGGAGGGCGCTCTAGGCTTGCAACAAATATGCTGCTCCTCTATCACTGAAAAAATTAACAGAAATATTAACTTTAAGACAACTGAGAAAGACTGAACACAAACAAAATGCCCCCCGAAAGAAAATCCTATTCTGCAGATTACAAACTGCAGGTAATAAAATGTGCAGCTGAAAATGAAGAAAGCTAATCGCAGGCTGAAAGCAAGATGGCCAGAGCTGGATGAACTGCCTTTAAATAAATGTGACTTATAGTCCAGTGCGACTTATATACGTTTTTTTCCTCTTCGTGACGCATTTTTTGGCAGATGCAACTTACTCTCCGGAGCAACTTATAACCCAGAAAATATATATAATGATTATAAGACTGACGTTAAATAATACAGCAGCATACAGCTGAACTGCAGATAAATTGGATTAAATTGGCTTTTATTGGTCTAATTGTGTCTTTTTTTTCAGCCAGTTGTAGTGGCCAAGGCCCTCCCCAGACTGTCCTCCTCATCTTCACTGCCTGGTAAGACCCAAAAAACATGAGAGGGGTTGGAGGCATTTTCACATAAGATATTTGTATTCGTTATTGTAGCACCCCCTTAAAGCTGGAATCAAACATCATCTGCACTTAGCAGGGTGTCCAAACTATTTTCAATATTACTGAAAGAGCTGGGGAAGATAAAGTGCCGTCAAGACTGACTCTTAACCTGAGGGTTGGTGACAGAGGAATTATTAATAGTGAGGGAAAAAGTCTGATTTTGTCAGGATGGATTTATAGTCAGTGAGAAGAGCCTCTGTTTTATCACTGTTTGGTTTGAGCTAAATGCAGGAAAACTAGGATTTAACTTCTTGTAGATAATCAGTGATGAAGGTGGGAGTCAGGGTGAAGTATGGTTTAATGGACAGATAAAGCTGGGTGTCATCAGCATATCAATAACTTGAAGTAAGAGTTAAGGAAAATATGGGGGGGGATCACAGGAGAAGGCTGTGATTTGAAGGCTTTGAGCTGGATGCATGAGTGTGGCCACAGAGATGTGATTTGAGTTCAGGGGAGTGCTTGTGATCCTTTAGAGTTAGCGTGTATGCCTCAGACTGACTGACTGATTAGTAAACTTGTCATCTTTCAGATACTGCAGAGGACACCTCTTCCTCCTTGAAATCTGAAAATGTCTTCACCAACTCTGAGGTCATGCCCTCTGTCAGGCCGCAGAGGTCGCAGTCCTTCAACTCCACATCAGGTACAGGAAGACTTCATCTGCTTACACATCTACACACTGTCATGAGTTTATTTCATCTTAGATTTACATTTTCTTTAAAGCTAAGATAATAGTTTAAAGCAGTGGTTCACCACCCCATTTGAGATTAATATTTTGTCATGCCCCCTTACCCCTGCCAACCGACAAAAAATCACTTAAAGTGCAAAGTGAGGATGTTTTAAATACGTATGTGGATACTAATTTCTTCAACAAGTATTGGTATGTAGACATGGGACATAATCTTTTTGCCATTTTTAATTCCATACATGAATTATATTTCATTAAATAATCCATAATTACATGCCTCTCTGCCTGTACATTCAAACCTCTGTAGATGATCCAAAATGCAGCAGCATGTCAGGTCTTTAACCAGCCTAGAACAGCACACGTCAGTCTGCTGTTAATCTCTCTTCATTGGCTTACAATGGCAGCTCAAATCAAAGTCAGAGCTCTACTTCTGGCTTACAAAACAGTAACAACATCAGCTCCTGTTTATCTGGAGTTCCTGTTACAGGTTTACACTCATTCCCGCCCACTAGCTCTGCCAGTGAAAGATGCCTGGTGCTCCCTTCTAGCTAGACTCTTCTTAGACTTGTTCCCCCATAACTAAGGCCAAATCCATTTACCTCATACAGCCCTAATTCAGAAATCCTAAACTATCCCTTTAAGACCCAAATTAGATAATAGATGGTTTGATTGAAAAGCAATTAATGGCATAAAACTTAAAACACACATTTGTCTAATGTATGTCTAACACTGCAAAAATGAAAAGAATTGCAATGATAGTTTCTAAATAACATTCCTGCTGATGCCTGACACTAAAGTTTATTCTGTGACGGATGCCCACTGATGACATTCCCTCCCCTCTCTGTCTCTCTCACCAGCTTCCTCCCATCAGCCTCCCTCATACCCCCTTCAATACCCTCATTCAGACCCTGCTCCTCTTCCTCCTTCACCCATTCCCCCAATTCCTTCATATCACCTCCCGTCTCCCCCGTACTCCCCTTATGCCTTCTCGGCCCGGAGCTCCTCTCCCGGCCTCCCCCGTGTCCAAAGTAACCCTTCTCTCTTCACACCCCCATCTCCCCCCTCAATCCTACCTCCTCCTCCCCCACCGCCTCCACCTCTATCTCAACCTCAGTGGCCTTCACCAGATCAGCCGGTCTTCTCTCTAAACAATGTTCTCTCTCTAGCCATGAGCATGGCCCAGTCCCATCTCATGTCGCCCCCTTACACTCCTGCTGTCCTTACTCCCCCCTTGTCTCCACTCCTAGGCTCCAAACTCCATCCCCCAAGTCCTTCCCCCTTCTCCGCCCCTTTCCCCTCACAGCCGTCCTATACTTCTGCCACACCTGAGATAGGCTCCACCCACCACAGCCAGAGGGGGATGCAACCTGGCCAGACTCAAGACACACCCCACAAAGCAATGGATCATCATGAACAGGTGAGGTTTTGTTAAAACAAAGCCTTTCTTGATAGCCAAGCATTTAAGGGCCCTGGACACCCACAAATGTGTACGATTTTGAACCTCGAAACTCGGACGTCAGCGCTGGGTGTTTCATCATATCCCAGTTTGTGATGTTCCAGTTGCAAACCAGTGAAGTCAAGGTACCTGATGATTGTTTGACCTCCCAAGCAGTGTTAATTTTGACAGCACTTTTTAATTTACTGGTAGTTATAGTCTTTTGCCTAAAATATCTTTTAGTTTGAGTTATAATTCAGTCATCTAAATTGTTTTAATTTTAAGTGTAAGGTATTTTTATGTTTCCTTGAATTTCTGAAGTCATGTTTTACACTAAATTAACACAAATAATTACACAAATTGAACTTTTGTGTGAAATGCAGTCACCTTTATTCAGGCTACCTGGCAGAGCATCTCAGTTACAATACCAGAATTGACAGCAAACACTGAACCTGAACCTGCTCTACATGAATATATCAGTTCATAAAGAGAGCAGCTCTGATTGGATCTCCCCCGCTACTGTGAAGCTAAGGCAGTTGTGATTGGATGTCCCTCTCAACTCATCCAACCTTTCCACACAACCAAAGTAGACGTGATTGGATATATTCCTAACTTGTCCCTACTTTCAACATGACGAAATTAAGTCTGATTGGATTAAGTCTCTGTCAGACATTTTAGTCTAGTTTTTCTAATTACCAACTCTGACATTCTGACTTATGAAATACTGTAAAGCTCATCATGAGATCTTGTATCAGGACCAGGGCGTTGCTGGCTTAGTCTGGTGGTCACACCATCAGTTTGGAAGGTTGCGAGGTCAAAGCTAGCATCAGCTGTCAGTTGTCGATGTGTCCTTGGGCAATTACGCTTAACCCCAAGTTGCTTCCACTGCTGCATCAAAGGAAAGTCAATGAGTAAGCAAACACTGAAGAACAACTTTAGAATCTCAGAACCACCAGTGAGTGAATGGCTGTGTGTGACCTGTCCTGTGGTGTTAAAGCTCTGAGGAGTCAGAAAGACTAGAGAAGTACAATACAAGCTCAAGTCCATTACATTTAATCTTTTGACTGTGTGGGGATGGAAGTGTTTGCTTGACAGCTCTATAACCTTTACAATTTGTAGATCCTGTTCTGTTGGAAGGACTTGTTGACTTGACATTATTTCAACTGCACCTTAATGTATATCATGGCCCTACCTATTTTACACCTCTCCTTATCTAATCAACTAATTAAACGCAAATGAGAGCGTTTCCGGGGCTCCGAAGAGTTCCCCATGAAAGCTCTAGGTTTAACCATCAGGTCATACAGGATCTGGATTTTCTGGAGTTTTTTGGAACAAGAAAAGCCTGGATCATGCATAATCAGAAATGGGCATTTAGACAGGCACCTTCAAAAACTAAGGTAAGGCTTGACTTATACCGTTGGTAAAATCATGTCCACTTGATCGAACTTCCAGTGGGACTATCAGTTACGAATACCAGTCATCCATCTTCTTAAGCTAACCGGGGTACAGTTGTTGGAAGCAGGTTGAGTAAGTTAAACGGATTGTTCAGTATTTCTGAGGTTGGTTTGTATGAAATACAACAGTCAGTGATGTGATTGAAAGGGCTCACAGCAGCGCTGTACCTTTAAGGAGAACAAGCTTATACTACTGGTAAGGTACGCTGCTATTGGTAGATGCAGTTATTTCACGTAATCGTGAGTTAAAACAAAACAAGCCACAAAACTATGTTGAGTCGAATGTTCGATTGGGCGAAAAAATTCTAGAGTGCTCCATTTTTCCACAAAGAAGTCTCTGTGTTTAGTACTGTATGTTATTTCTTCTTCTGTATACTTGGTACATCCAAAGTAGAAGGAACATCTTCATAACTTGGGTCAAAATCACTCAAACTTGGTTCAGTGCAAGAGTTTTCCATATTTTTCTCAATAACTTGGCCAACAGATGTTGGAAATGCCTTGGGTGAGGTTTGTGCTGTCAGAGAACTTCTAGTCATCGATCAATCTTGATGTTTACTGGGACAATTGGGTCAGATCTAACACTTCATGGTTTTTCCACCCAGGTATCTTCCCCTGTCTCCTCCTCTCCAAGACTATCACCAATACTGGAAGGTAAGACAAACTTTTGGTCAACTGTAGTTCACACATCTATAACTTTCCTCACAGTGCTCTCTTCAGGATGAACCATGTCTTCACCTCCTCAGTTGGTCAAACCCTGATTTCTCTGTTTTTGTTTCAGTGAAGAAACCTCCAATCTTCACTGTAGGTCGCTTCCAGGTCACACCTTCCAAAGGCACCACTCCTGTCCGCCATCAGGAGCCCCGCCCCCTCAACCAGGCCACACCCACTGCACATTCCCCGCCTCCTTCAAGGCTGGACCAAACAGAGAGCTCTGTCAGCAGCACAGAGGACCAGAGCGAATCAGAGAGCAGCATTAACACAGTGACGGTCGCCCCGCCTCTTTGGTACCATCACAACCCTGAAAAACAGGAGGAGGAGGAGGAGAGAAGCAGGAGGGAGAAGGAGGAAGAAGAGAAGAGGAGGAGAGGTGGGAGGAGGCTGAGTGTCAGCCTGTGGGATGGGACAGCTGGCAGCCCGGGTATGAGTGGACAATCGTGGAGCCGCCCTGCACCCTACATTAGCTCCGACGAATCAGAGAGCGAGAATGAGGAGTGGGCGGAGCTGCAGGAGCTGCGTGAAAGGTAATGAGCTGATTCCTGTGATAGTTGATAAATTTTATACAATCCAAATGGCAACTACCTAAAAGATGCAACCAATGGGAAATGCAAAAAACTCAGGACCCTTAATTGTCCACTTAACGCTGGCTGCAAAAGAATGGAGGGTCCCATTTATACCTAGGGCCCTATAAAATAAATTATTTTTTAAAATTAATTCCCAAATTCGTTTTAATTTTTCCCATATTCCGTTTTTTTGTTTTTTTTTTTTTTTGTTTACATTTCTTGAGAATTAAGTTTTTGATATTTTATGCAAAATTAACCCAGAGACACAGTATAAAGTAATCAAATATTATCACTCACTCTTCAGTTGGTCCTTGCATGTATCTTTACAGGTCCAGTCAACAGCATGTTCACAAAATTTGCAGAACATTTTATCGCCTGACAGTGCTCTGGCCAGGAGTTTCGTAGCTTCTTCAAGCTTCAAGACATCTGCTTGGACATTTTTGCATTGTTAACTAGAAAAGTACTCAGAGAGCACAGACCTCCGCCAAGCTGCTTCAGTCCACCCCTAACACAATCTCCCAATGACAAAGTATCCGTGGAGTCAGATGCACAAATGGCGAAAATGGTCCTATCTTGCAATGTTAAAGAATCCTTTCAACAGTTCCTGGATCCAGATGGTGACCCGGATCAGTCCCAAAATCTAACCATTTCTTCCTTTTCCCGTTCCACATATTTCCTGAAAATTGAATCCAAATCCATCCAAAACTTTTCACGTTATCTTGTACACAAACAAACAAACAAACAGACAAACAAACAAACCAACGCCGGAAAAAACATAACCTCCTTGATGGAGGTAATAGAGGGAGTGGGAGGCCTTAGTGACCCCCTCTGAGCATTTTCCAGAGAGATCAGTTCCTTTTTATTAAAAAAAAAAAGCTCTTACGTAAAATGCTGGCCATTTCCGTGATATTCCGTGTTTATTTTGAATTCCACTTTTAATTACCAATTTCGTGATTCCGTCCACGATTCCGTGATCGCAGATCTTTTAGGGCCCTATATACCTAACCTGACACACCAGATGGACCACTCAATCAATTTCACTAGTCCATCTGGGGGAAAACCCAAAGAAAGTGTTTGGGAATAAGCAGAACAGCCAACCTTCTGTCAATCACATTCATTAACAGGCGATCATGCTGTTGTCTCACTTGTAGCTCCCTCCTCTTCCTGCTTTAAAGGACTCTGATTGGGCCATACTGCTTTTGGTCGAGCACAGTTGTTGTAGATTGAAGCTTGGCAAGATGGATCTGCCTGATTATAGACATTAAATCAGGAGGATCAGCTGCAATGCAAGGTTAATTTACACCCATACTTGATAAAATAAATGATAAAAATCTACAACCTGAATCAAAATATTTTTGTCTGAGTACAGAAGGTACAGTAATAAAGTTGTATTTCGTTGTTTGTTGCAGACACTTACTGCCACAGTCAAAACCATCTAATTATCACAGAATGCAGCTTGACAGTCATCATATCAGGCTTCTGCTAAAAAAATCGATACGGCAAAGCATCTACTGGGGTCATCGGTGGTAGTGTGCTTGGTCAGGAAAAAAGAAGGTTGCAGGTTCGAGCCCAGCTCCCACTGCTGTGTCAGTGGCGTGTTAATGGGTATGAAAGGGTGTGAATGTGTTAGTTGATACTGATGGACAACTGACATGGAAACTCCAGCAACCATCATTGAGTGACTGTGAGAGTGAATGGGTGTGAATACAGTGTCAAACTGCTTTGAGTGGTCAAAACAGATTAGAAAAGGGCCACACACCAATAAATACATTTTAGCATGGCATTGACTTACACTTTTGTTAAGTGTCTTGAGATAAAATTTGTTATGACTTAGTGCTATGCAGATAAAGATTGATTGATTGATTGATTAACACAAAAGAAAGTTTGTCAGCCCAAAACAGTAAAAACAAAGGATCAACCTTTCTCACATCCTCCATAAATCCTTTATTTTCTCTCTTCTCTGCTTCCAGGCACCTGATGGAGGTGAATAACCTTCAGGTCAATCAGAAGCGAGAAATCGAGGACTTGTACCAGAGGATGGGTAAAGTCCCGCCTCCTGGCATCGTCCCTCCTGCTGCCATGCTGAACCACCGTCAGCGTCGCCTCTCCAAGACCGGAAACTACCCTCCTATGCGCAAAAACAGCCTGCAGAGGCTGGATGTGCTGCCCCCTACAGGTGGGAGAACACACTGCTGCCTGAACAACACTCCAGATGTGAAACAATAACTAAGTTTGTAATAACTGTCTGAAATCTGCCACAGGTATCATGAGGAAGAACTCAGTGAGTGGCAGCAGCAGTGGATCCCAAGAGAGAGCAGGAAAAGGTGTGACATTTGCTCCTGAACCTAGTATGGTAAGCTCAATAAGCGTTCATATCAGGCTTAAATTGTTTACGATAATGTTTTGTTTTCAACAAATCACAATTCCAATGAAGTTGGAACACTGTAAAATGTAAATAAAAACAAGAAATATTTAGCAAATTCTTTTCGGCATATATTTAATTTGAATTCACTACAAATACAAGATGTTTAATGCTCAAACTGATAAAGTAATTTCTTTTCTGCAAATATTCAAACATTTTGAGTTTGACGCCAGCAACACATTCCAAAAAATTCTGGGACAAGGTACCAAAAGACTGGTAACATTGAGGAATGCTCACAAAAATAGCTGTTTGGAATATTCCTCAGATCAGCATGTTCATTGTAAAACAGATGAGTGTTATGATTAGATATGAAAGTTATTCACTACTTTGTGAACAAATGTGCGAGCAAAAAGTCCTGCAGTCTTTGACCAATGTTTCTCAACATACAACTGAAAGGATTTTAGGGATTTTATTAGCTACAGTCCATAATATCATCAAAAGATTCAGAGAATCTGGATAAATCTCTGGATGAAAGTATCAGGGCCAAAAACCAACACTGAATGCCCATGACCTTTGATACCTTAGGTAGCACTGCTTTAAAAATGAACATCTTCCTGTAAAGGATATCACACTTCAGAAAACCATGGTCAGTTAACATTGTTCATCGCCACATTTTAAAGTCAAAGTTAAAAGACTACCATGCAAAGACAAAGCCAATCATCAACAACACCCAGAAACACTCCAGGGTTTTTTGTTCTTGCGAATGTTGCTGTGAGCCTCCTACAGATGTACTGTACTGTAGGTTGACCCAGTGCTTCACTCATGGGGGATTCATGTTGGGTTTGGATGTATGTCTATAGGTGTATTTTATATGTGTAAATGCATATATGTCAATCTATAAAGCTTATTTCGGATTTCAGCTTATTGCATGCTAAGATTGATTAATGCTGAGCTGTGTGGATAGGCTGTAAAACCATTTTCTGGTTGTACACACATTTTATAAATGAAGGCTACAGTGTTTTGGAGCCAGATTTTAAAAGCACAGTTATACAATCATCCCATCTGTTCCTCCATACGACTTAAATATTTGACATGCTATTCCAAAAATGCATTTAATTAAAAAGTGAAGTGCAGCAGGTCTACACCCGAAGAGAGATTCCTTAAAAGACCAGTCAGACTAGTTTCAGTTCTGCTTCAGTTGATGACAAAGCTGCTGTCAAGGACTCGCTGCTTCTTCCTCCAGTATTGTACTTCCTTTTACTAAAAAACAAAAATAAAATAGCTGACACAGAGGGCATTTTCTTTCTCAAGATGCTTAGCACTGAAAATATTAGACCACATAGGTTTGTAATGACCTCTGACCTTTTCCTTTGTTTTCCAGTGGGACCCAGGAGCTGCTGACTGAAGACAAGAAGCAGTGTAAATATGTGGAGAACTGAAGGTTTAGAGTAAACCTCACTGAACAGAATGTCACTTTATTTTAAATCCTGAAGAAATATGAAAGTGTTGTTCTTTTTTTCAAAGTGGTTAAATGGTTTTCACACGTAAACGTTTGGGAGAATTGTTCTGACACAAATGGGTGTGCCCCCTTTGGCCTGGTTCTTTTGAACATATAAATACAGCAGTGAGCACGATTTCAGTACAAGACAACCGTATCAAGATTGTTTAAAATAGGTCTTTTTGTGTCCAATTAACCCCTGCTGTGGTTTGTTTGCAATCCACCAATGTTAACAGATCCAGATTCAGATCACCAGCAAATAATCACTTCTTCCTTATGCCATGACTGACACTCACTGAAAACTGAATCATAGGCCATTTAAATTTTTTGAGTTATCTTGCGAATTGACAAACAGACGGACAAACACTGGCAAAAACATAACCTTCTAGACGGAGGTTAAAACAGGTACAGGTTGACATGGCTCACCGTCACGCCATCAGACCATCACAGGACTCATCAACGTCAACATCAACTTTTGTTGGTTCCCTGAATTCAGTCCAGCTTGTTGAAGCAGGAGAATTGATCTTTACTTTTCCATTTTGCAGTCAGTGTCTTTGCCAACACTTGTGCATGTCCAACATCAACAAATATGCTGACCTGTATAGTCGTTTATGGGGTACAGTATCTCTCCCATTGTGCAAACTGGGTAGTGGGAGCGATAATTACTAGGGATGCATGATAATGGATTTTTGCTGATATCCAATATTTTTAAATTCATTAACGCTGATACTGATATTTCTGGTCAAGAGCACAAGCTCTGTACTTAACCTAAATGGTCTTGTTTCTTTCAGTGTTACAGTATCGTTTGGGAGGAACAGATGTAAAACAAGAAAAACAGCATTTAATTCTTGCAAAAATGAAATCCTTGATTTTTAAATGTACCCATGCAGTGATGAGAAGGTGCATTTGCCGATATTCCAGCCAATACATAGCCAGTATGTGTGGCTGATATATTGGCTGTAAATATCTGCAAACACTTTAATATCGGCTGGCACGATACGTAACTTTTTAGGCTGACATCGGCCGATACGGATATAAAACCAATATTTTCGTGCATCCCTAGTAAGTAAGTCACAGTCCAGTTAAATGCGTCCCACTGGTAAAACTGGGGTACCTGAAGATTGTCCAACTTTCTGTGTGGAAATTCTCACTTCAGGAGGCTATACCTGTGGCAGATCTTATCAGCAACTCAGACAAATCAACTTCCGAGATCAAATGGAAAGCACCATCAAACTGCAATATTGGTAGCTTAGCCTGCTAACTACCCTCTTTCAATGCAGATCGCGACCCTTGGTCATGGCAACAACACTTGTGCCGTGGGAGGTGCAGGCTGTGACTATATGACTAAAGGACAGCCCTGCCTTTGGGTGTGATTTGGCCCACTCAACAATACCACAGTGTGAAGATGAAACGATCCAAAGGAAATGTCGAAACAAAGCAACCGAGCTGTACGTGTGAAAAACGTCTTAATCCACAAATGAACATACAATAATACCTCAATCAACATCAGATATGACTGCTCTGAAGTCCTCAGAAGTAGACTAACTTAAACATACTACACGATCAAAAATATATTTATGTTTCCTTGTATATTGTATTTGCCTGTGCAGAGTTTTAACCACTTGTAATCATGTTTTTAACAGCATATTTGAGGTTTGCTCTGTTTGTGTTGTTTTGTGTGTTTTTTGAAGTCAGATATGCCCATTTTGTTCATGACGTTTCAGCACTTTACTCTAAAAGCCAGACGCACAAGGCCGATTCATGGATAACGCCTTTCTCTTTTTCATATTTCCTTTGAGTATTCCACTCTTTTTGTGCCATACTTAAACATAGCTGAAACTTGGGGCCCTTTAAGAGTTTTGGCATGCAGCGCAGGCGTCTTTCCTATTTTCTACCCAGCCCATTTGTCATTTTAACACATTTTTGAATAATAATAAAACACATGCTCCCATTTGCGCTCCTGAATGTGTTCATCTCAATCCCAAATTGCTTAATGATGTGGCAAGATTATGAGCTAAACACCAAAATCTGCCTTTTAAATGGCAAGACGCCAGCTGCCAAAGTGCTCTGATTTAAAGGGAATGAGAGCTGGCACTGACTGATTTGATTCATGGTAAGACCAAACCATAACTATGTGTGATCAAGGCACAGAATCCATCACCTTTGCTCTGGTATTATGAAACCTCAAAATACAATTTCCAGTTCCAATGAAGTTGGGACATTGTGTACAAAATTGAATGAATCAGAAAGCACTTATATGTAAATACTTTTTGACTAACAGAACAAAGACAAGATATTTAATGTTCAAATTAATAAAACTTTTTTTTTGGGCAAATATTCACTCATTTTGAATTTGGTGCCTGCAGCCCATTCCAAAAAAGTCAGGACAGGAGCAACAAAAGACCGGGACAGTTGCGGCTTTTTGGATTAAGTTGCTGGCATCAAATTCAAAATGAGACTATATTTGTCAAAAAAAATGAACTTAATCAGTTTGAACACTAAATATCTTGTCTTTGTAGTGTAACCAATTGAATATGGGTCGAAAAGAATTTTGAAATCATTGAAATATGTTTTTATTTACATTTTTACTAAACATCCCAACTTCACTGGCATTGGGGTTTGAGCTATAAATTGACCAACAGGCCCCAAACTGCTGTATGTGTCAAGACAGTGAACTTCATGACAGCAGAGGGTCCTTGGACTTGTTTTTAAGGTTCCATTTGCTGCTAAATAGTCCAAATCTTTATTTTTAAGAGTACAGTTAAGGTCAAAATTTCAATTCAGCCGGAGATTCTGCATTTCTTAAAGTTTTTTTCATCTCATATTTAAACAATCTTATAAAGATTTAAAACCTGAAAATAGTAACCAGTGGAGATCGTATCTGAAAATATGTACATTAGAATAGTTGTGGAAATATGTGATCATTGTTATTATTAATATATATACTTTATGAACTCACAAGGCCCTTCAGCTTATTATTTACAGGTTATTTTAAGCAGTATGAAGCATTTTGGATAATGAATGTTGAAGTAAAAAAAAAAAAGATGCATTAATTGATAAATTAATGCATCATTAATGCTACAATCTTATGAATTTAAAGGGAATTCTGGTCTATATGAATATATTTTTCTATTTATTATAATAGATTTAACAGATTGTTGATTTAACTTTTGAAATGTGTCAATCTTTTTTACATGTTGGTAAATTATTGTACATGAGGACTTGTGGTGTTACCAACGTATCCGCTATAAAGTGTACTATCTTACAGCCATTGTATTAAAATCACACTGTGCCTTATTCAGATAATTTTAAGATTTTTGACAAAACCATCTGAGCATTTCATCCTCTATTGTGCAATTCTGCATTAACACATTTCCATAAAAATGCATAAATGGACATTAAAGACGTCATGTTTTGCCTTAAGTGTGGTTCATGTGTGGGTTTCCCCTGAACATTCCTTATAAGGACATGAGCAGCAGCTAATAGTATTAAGGTGGTTTATGCAAACCTTTTGCTTATTTACTGCATCAACACAAAGACAGAGTCTTTCTGAATGTCCCCTTGTTTCAAAAGTGATCCAGCATCATGATATTTAGGATAATTTCCATTGCACCTTATCTAAAAACAGCATTTCCTACCTGTGTGCCTGCACCTGCATGAGGAGGACGCCATTTTATCCACTCTGTGATGCTGCGCTGCGTTCAAAGTCTTCCGTGGAAATGGGACACGTCATTTCTGTAATTGTGGTAGTTATATTTAACTATCTGGCATATTTGACAGTTTTTATGTATTAATGATTGTCAAGACTTGCCTAAAGCAGCTTATAAAAGGTAACTTAGTCCTCAACATCCCTGTATTTACTGGTTCAAGGTAAATACAGTGTAAAGAAAGTGCTGAGTCATTTCTATCAAAGTGCACCTGTTTCCTGGAGGCAGCATCACTGTGGAAAGCTTTGCCACACTGTCCCACGCCTTCGCAGTCCTTACCCACTCAACCCCACGCCAGGACAAGGCAAAATGTTTGACACTGAGAAATACAAAGTGAAGGTAAAAGTGAAAAAAGTATTAAAAGTGAAAAAAAAAAACTGAACCCAAAACTAAGATTTGAGTGTGAAACAAAAAGATTTGAATCTAAAACACTAATCCTGCAACTGAAAAAATAACACCTCAAACATTTAAAAACATATTTAGGTGTAAAAAATGAAAATACATGACTTCATCAAAATATTAACAGAGCTGAATCAAAAGTATATTTACATTGATAAAATAAAAACATACCTTGCACTTTATTTTAATTCAATTCAGTGTTTTTTTTTTCATTCAAGATCAAACAATAAACTTTTAATTTCTGTTTTTATTTTTTTAATCACATTTTTTTTTCAGATCACAAAACTTTTGGCCCGGGTTTAGTTACATAGTCCTGTGTCATGGAAAATCTGATTTGAACACCTTGTTGGCGTGTATGGTTTACTGATGCAAAGGATTTTTACTGAGGTCTGAATGTAGGGATCTAGTATCAAGAATTTACTGTGGTCAGATATTTGAAGTTTATGAGTTCAACGGTGAATTGCTTTTTATAAGTTACGTTCAGAACAGAAGAATATCCAAATATGGAGTCTGTAATGACATCTCTAGCTGTACTTTAACTTTCAGGCAGTGTAAAACTTGTGGAGGCATGAAACTTCCATGCAGTGGATCTTGAATCCTTTGGGTTTCTTTTAGATCTTAAGTTCAATTTCAGATCAGATTTTTCTTTGAGGAGTGTTTAAACAATTGAATAAACCTTATTCATGAGATATGCCGTAGAAAAAAACAAGTAATGAGGTGTTTGATAGCATGCACAGTTTGCAGGACGGCAGCAATAAATTTGTCATTATGTGACATTTGGTGACACCTGAAGATCCGAGGATTCACCCGACCATGAATGCAGCGTGAATTAGAGCTGAACGATTTATCGTTTTCGGATCGAAATCGCAACTTCAGACAAAGCAATTTTGTGATCGCCAAAGCTGCAATGTTTTGCAGCGCTCCTGACTGACCCAGGATCTGTTGTGTCAACTATCTTACACATACTATTTTACAAATTTGCATGCAGTTTGCATTTACAGAAGTTCTGGTAAGCAGGTCAACAATTCAAAGACTCTGTTTAGGTGTACAAGTGTGAGTATCTATCAATATTAGATGATAAATAATGTGTTATGTGCTTTTTATCATTGATTTCCTTACTGTTATCTAGACTGTAAACATAGTAAATATTGCACTGAAGCTTGATTTGAAGAAAATTGTGAATCGAATTGAAATCGCAATATCTGCCAGAAAAATCACAATTAGATCTTTTCCTGAAATCGTTCAGCCCTAGTGTGAATGAACAGAGGGTGTGTTTGCCTCTTCAAGCTGAGCACCACAGCTGCCAGTAAAAATATGAAAAATATGAGCTGATGTTTCATGTATGCATTTCACCCCCCTGCTCCCCCTTCACAAAAAGCGAGCACTCCCCGTTCGTCCACTTAAAGGGGAAAACCATCTTCAAATAATCTGTGGTGAATTTCCTTCTTGGCTGGTTTCCTTGTACATCCTTCTCTTGAGCTTTCACAGCCTGACTTGATTTTGACAGAAATAAGCCAAAAGACTTATGTTACAAGATCATTTAGCAGACACTTTTGTCCAAAAAGACGCACAACTGAGAGTAAGTACAACACCAGAATCTACAGGGAACAAAATTAGTATGTACAACAAAATGCTTCAAGTTTGGACAAATGTGCTGCCATGTAGTGCTCAAGGTAGTGCTTATTTTTTTAAACAAGGAACCAACAGAAAACCTTGTCAAGTCACTTCAACATCATCAAGTCCTCATGCTATTGGCGTCAAAATCATATAAGCCATCAACATACTTAGTGCTGAGTTGTTCACAAAGAGCTGGGTCTTTAGTCCTGCTTCTCTTGTGAGGCCTGGACACCAACTTGTGGCCAGAGACAGATTTTTTCATGACCACGTCCATTTTGAGGTATTGTTGGTAGGACCATGCGTGTAGGGCTAAAGAAGGCAAAAAGGTCAATTGCTGGATGTAGGAGCAGCAGCTGCACTTCTATGGGGACCTGGTGCACTTTCCAGAACCTGATCCAGACCACGATCCAGACCACTGCATACTGGGTGCCCACAAACCAGTGGGTTGGACCAGGGCATGAGGTGAGCATCATGCAGGGTCGGCTCAGAGGATATGTGAAGAGATTAAACATGAACCTAGCATGGGCCTGGACGGAGGATATCAGGAGGCCACAGCAATACAAGGACTAGGTTGACGAGGCGAAGTGCCGAACTGCCATTATGCTCCCATACCTGACCCAACCTTCAGACTGTCTAAACTCTCTGAGGAAAGTTCTCAGTATTTTGTTAAATCCATGCCAGGAAGAATTATACTAAGGCAAGAGGGGGTCCAAGTTGGTACAATCAAGGTGTACCTAATAAAGTGACCAGTGGGTGTATTTCTCTTCTGTTTTTTTTAAAGCCTATCAAACCCGTCTGTCACCCCCACTCCCAGCTGTCAAACAAACGTTGAAAACTGTACCTGAGCAAATGTTTAAAGGCTTGATATCACAGAAATGATAGTCATCTGGTGAAGAATGTTGGGAAACTACTTTTCGCCGTGTTAGGAGGAAGAGGGAGAACGTTTTCTCAGCACAGTCACATGTTGTGAGGCAGGCGAGGTTCAGTATAAAAGAGTCCTGGTTAGAGAGCATCTTTACCAGGACTTGAGCTGAATCTTTGAGTGTCTGGTAATCCACCTGAACTTCAGCGAAACTTCCACTCGCAGGTAAGAAACTTGTTTTTAAATCTCTGCTTCTGATTCTGAACAAACTTTATATAAAGCATGTTTGATACTTTGAAACTGCAGTTAACAGATAATCCTCAGAGGTTATCAGAACAGAGCAGTGGTTCTTGAGTGTTGTGCCAGGGCTCAGCGGTGTGCCTTGAAGCAAGTCCAGGTTTTCCTCTGGAATTTTTCCAACCATAACTTACTACTACCTCACTCTTTTTAGATGCATTGAGATACAAATTCAGTAACTTTTCACCTTTACAGGAAGACCTCCTTTTGCAGTTAACATCACAAGAAAGTGGAGGATATTATGAGGTTTCTCTGTGAGAGTTACGGTTTAAAATCTCCTGGTTTGATTAAAATGCAGTCTGTCAAGATTTTGTGTGTGTCATTGTTATTTTAAATGTTACCATGTCTTCTTTTTTTTGCTGTTTTTCTTTTTACTTTTTATTTTCACTTTCAAAACATATTATATTCCCGACATAGGACTCTAAATGACTCTTCATGAAAAATAATTAACATCAGTCACAATAGTGAGAATGAGAAAGAGAGAAAAAACAGGATACATACTATTAAGTAAAATTATAAATGGTAAATTAGTTAATAAATTGACCGAAAAAAGACATCCTGTATGGCCAGCTTTCTGCAGTGCTCTTTAATAACAGATCAGTTACAAGCCGTACCTGCAAAAATTTGCAGGCAATTTGCATTTAAGAATGGCTCGCAAACAAAAGGCTCACTCACAAAAAAACTCAACTCGTGGCAAATGGCACATCTCTAGCAAATAATCAATATGGATGTAGGTCAATAAAACAAAGCCGCTGTTTAGGAGCAGTGAAGATAATATGAAGATAGCAGAAGATAATGCAACATAAAGGGGTAAAAAAAAAACCAGTCACAATAAGTACACATGACCATTTAGAGACAGCTAGGTTCCTTCATCAAGATGAAGGAAGGAAAATTCCAGAGGAAAACCTAGACTTGCTTTTACCATATGAACCCTCACGGACCCTGAGGTCCTCTGGCACTGGCCTTTTAATGGCTCCTAAAGCTAGAACATGGATATATGGTGAGGCATCTTTCCAGCACTTTGGCCCTCGTCTTTGGAGCAGCCTGCCAGAGGACCTGAGGGCTGCAGAGAATGTTCATATTTTTAAAAGCAGGCTCAAGACCCACTTATTTAATTTGGCTTTTAACCAATGTCATATTTTATCTATATTTTAATTTAATTTTATTTATTCGTATATCCTAGCCCTCTTTTTACTTATTTTACTTTTTATGATATTTTAGCCATTTGTTAGTATTTTATGTTGTATTTTATTCTATATTTTATTTCATTTTACATTTTATTTAACTTTACTTATTTATTTAGTTTTATGATTTTTAGATTTGTAGTTTTATGTTTTTATTCCATATCTCCAGTATTACCTCGGTGGGGGCCGCCTGCACGGGGGCTGCAGATGGTTGTGGCTGGGATGTCTCTGTCTCGTGATGGGGGCACTATTTTTAACATGTAAAGCACTTTGTGCTGCATTTTTAATGTATGAAAAGTGCTTTATAAATAAAGTTTGATTGACTGATTGATTGAGATAATAACAAAAAACTTATGAACTTGGGCTTTTGGTCAAGAGAACCAGTAATTTCAGTATTTGCACACAAAAATACATCAGCCCTGCATCACTCTATTGGGATTGCAAAAGACGTTTGAAGTAAAGTGCAGTACATTTAAAGGGAAACACCAACATTTTTTTGTTTTCATTTCTTGCCTCACTCCTGAGTCCATGACAAGCAGATAGACACTACTCTTTTGACTGTGCATGCTGGAAAAAGGAAGAGACTGGCAGAGTTCGCCCACCGCTAATTAGCTTAGCTCCAACACTGGGAGTCAATGGGTAGCTTTAGCCTGCCTCTGCCTACAGTAATCAGATGAACTCTTCAGCAACTCTTAACGGTTCTGTATGGTTGTTGTGTCTCAGTTTTTTTTACTGCATTAAGTTACGTTATCTATTATTAGACTAAGACGAGCACTTTGCGTAATTTTCGAAAGAAAAACCTTAAAAACTAAATCGCAGGGTGCATATGCACCAGTAAACAGCTGAGGAAGAACGCAGAAGAAGGTACATAAAGTGGCAATCTTATTCTTAAAATAGATAATGTGGTAACGTGACATAAAGGGGTAAAATATAAGTCACAACAAGCACACAGGCCCATTTAGAGTTGCTGAAAAGTTTATCTGATTACTATAGGCAGAGGCAGGTTAACACTACCCATTGACTCCCAGTGTGTGCTAAGCTAATAGGCGGTGGGCGAGCTTTGCCCGTGTCTTCCTTGTTATTGCACACACAGTCAGAAGAATGGTATCTATCTGCTTGTCATGGACTCGGGAGTGAGGCAAGACACGAAAACCAAAACATTTTGACACCTCTTTAACTTTGTATGACAAGTGTCCTCTAGTCATTGCACTGACTTTGTCCTTCACAGTCATTCTTTCGGTTTAGAAGACCACCCAGACTCAAGAACCTTCACCATGTCCACTGCTGACCAACTACTGGTGCAAATGTTCTGCTGGATTGAGCAGAGAGAGGGCTGTGCAAGACAGCTACAGAAGTTGGCCAATGAGCTCGAGCATCTCAGGAAGAACTCCAACACCTGGCAAGCAGTCGGCAGCTCAATGGCAGTGGCTGGATCGGCAGGCTTAATTGGTGCCGGCATAGCCACTGTGGCTACTGGTGGTGCAGCTGCTCCACTGTTAGCTGTGGCAGGAGGCGTGTCTACAGGTTTAGGTGTTGGCATTTCTTTGATAAGCAAACTCACTGAGCACCTTATGGAAAGTGACACCATGAAAGAGGCAAAGAGGATAGAGAGTAAGGGAATGGAGATAAAACAAAACATCCAGAAATTATTCACTCGACTGAGAGCAGAGTGGAAGCAGGCGGCCTCCTTTGATGACCCCGATGACCTGGACCGACACATCATGAGTGAAATCTCCGGAGCCATGGCGAGAAGAAATGGACTGAAGCATCATTTCACCAAAAAAATGTTCCAACAGCCTTATTTCTCTTCAGGTGCGACATTAGATAAGAGCCTGGGTGATGATTTCTTCAAAACCAGCCTGAAAATCCAACTTGCTGGGATTTTGTCATTTTTCACACTGAAAGCCAGCGGGAGTGAATTTCAATCGCTGTTTGCCAAAGGAGGTCAACAATTTGTAAAAGCAATCTCTACAACAGGACTGAAAACAGTTCTAAAAGGAGGTACCATGGTAAGATTAACTAATGTATAGTAGGGCTGGGCGATATTACCTAATCTCAGCATCACGATTACTTGAAGCTCTTACCTCGATTACGATTAATGTACAATTATATTTTTGTTATGCTGGAACAAATTGGTGGTGTTACCAATGTAGTCGAAACGGTCTTCCTGCAGCATTTACACTTACCTTCTTTCTGCTCAATGTCCTCTGCACAGAATCTAAAATGTGCCCAAACATTGGAGACAGCATTTTTCTTGGCTACAAGGTCCTCTGATCGATTGGCACTTGTCTCCTCCATGTTGGCAGCGCGTCCTTCGCTCTTGGTGAAAGTGAACGCAGACTGTATGAGGGGGATCAAAATAATCGACATGAGTAAAATTACTTCAACTAGAGGGTCTACATGTCGGTTTCAATTATTTTTTTATTAATTGCCCAACCCTAATGTATTGTCAGTAGGGGTGTAACAGTAAAGACATATTTTGGTTTGGTTCAGTTTTCAGTTTTGTGTCATGGTGTGGCACGTTTTCAATACGATATATTTTTTAGAACTAGACTAATTATGCCCCACAAACAATTTTTTTCACCCTGTGAACATAATAGTTTGGCCGAAGACATAATTTTTTTCCGAGGTCAAATCTCTCATGTTTACACGATCAGCTGACAACACCATTATCAGGCCTTATCTGTAGCGGAGAGCCGATGAAGGGGACACAATGAGTGTCTAATGGGCTGTAAAGTTTTTGTGCAAGCCCACATGCTGAAAAGGGGAATATGTAATCATCCTCAGGGCCTGAGTTTGTCAGACAAAATCCTGCTTTGACAACATTTGTGAGCGTCAAGTTTCAAACTGTTACTTCACTCATGAACTGTTCCCTCTCCAGCCGACTCACTGCGCGTGGATGAAAAATCAGATGGCGAAATAATGTCCATGCTTAACTGTAGAACACTGAATTGAAGAATAGCTCTGCATTATCGCAAGAATCCATACATTTGTTCAGTATCATCTGTACCCAACTGAACAGTATAGACGCTGTTACACCCCCAAGGTTACTACCAAGTAAATCCAACATGATAAACTGTGATGTCAACCATACTTCAGAATTCATGCAATTACTGTGCTCATTATCAGGCTATAGGGGGCGTTATTGGACTGGCTTTTGAACTTCCTGAGGCAATTAACCATTGGAGAGACCTGATCGAGAAGAACAATGCAACTGAGGCCAGCCGATCACTGAGAGATACAGCCAATGCTCTCCTACAGATCAGCAACGCACTGAAGAAGCAGCTGGATAAGATTAAGTATGATGCCCTCTCTTACTCTTCACGCACACTCTCATGAACTGAATATATAAAATGTAAATGGTAAATGATAAACAGACTTGAGCTTAGGTAGCACCTTTTTTAGTCTGACTACTGAAAGCTGCTTCACACCGCAAGTCACAGCTACCCATTTGCTGTCACATTCACTCAATGATGGTTGGACTTTCTACGTTAGTAGCCCATCAGTATCAGTTAACTCAGTCACACCCTTTCATGCCCATTTACACACCACTTACACAGCAGTGGGAGCAACTAGGGGTTCGGTGTCTTGCCCAAGGACACATTGCCATGTGACAGCTGAGCTGCAACCTTCTGATTACCGACCAAGCGCACTATCAGACAGCACCACCGACGACCCCGAAGTCTAAATGTGTGCCTGACAGCTTTTCTCTGTTCATTGATTATAATCATCAGTGTTAATTTCATCACCATAAAGCATAGTAATATACATTTATCAACTACCATTATTCTATAAAAAAATAAGATAGCCAAATGATCTTTGTTAGGAAAAACTTCAATTAAATGTGCTCTTAGTTTTCTTTAATTTTGTCAAGATGGTATTGGTCAAGTCTGTCTCTACATTTAATGTCGACATTAAATGATCAACAATATCATTTTCAGAAAATGACATGATTTTTTTTTTTGTATCACATCTGCTTCTAACTCAAATAAAATGTAACAGTTTAAGGATAGGTCAATTTCAGACAGGTGGAGACCAAATATTTCCAAATAAAATATGTTGGTGTTGGTCTTAGCATCAGCATTAATGAGTTCAGAGGTAAGTATATCAGATATCAGAAAAAAACATCATCTTGATTCCCAAGATAACAGATTTCAAACTGATTCCTTCATTTCTGAGTTTTATTGGTTCGTGGTTCTCTGAACCAAATGATATGAAAAGGTCTAAAAATGAGGCAGCAGAATGTTGTTTTCAGTCAAAGACACTGATAAGGTCTTCTGTATCATCTGAAGCTGGGGAAATGACTCTGTAACCCTGAATCGCCTTGGTCTTAAACAATCAGAGTTGTCTTCGTCATCTTAACTGATAGTTTTGAAATTTGGGTGACAGCTGTGTAGCTCAGGGATCTCTGGTTTTAAGAGAATGTGTGTAACGTACCCTCAACAAAAATATAAATGCACAAAACAGTGTGAATGAATGAACAGAATGAAAATATGCCGTAACTGACATTCTAGCTCTTATCTTGCCAATGGCACGCTCCCTCATGTTTTGTGCCATCTGTGGCATATTGACAAGTCCACCTTTTGGGGTGGCCTTTTATTGTGCCAATAAGTGGCTGTGTACTGGTCGCACTGACTGACCACTACACTGTCACATGGCATGAGACTCATGGATGGATTGTACTCACTGGGTGCAATCAACTGAAACTAGGGAACTTGATTTAAGAAAAGCAAAGCAATCTATTCACAGATAAATAATATTTTTGGGTATGTTAAGGCAAAGGTCATTTTAACGAAACCTTTTGAGTTTGTGCATTTATTTTTAGTGCAACCTCATAAATAAATCTCCAGATAAGACTGACAGGATCAGACAGATTTATGTTAATGACAGATCCATAGACTGTGCATCAAAACTGTTGGTTCTAATTTTATTTATTTTTATTTTTTTTCAAATATTCTCTGCTCAGATCCTTAGCTTTTTTCCTTATGCGTGTTAAACACAATGAACAGTCTGTTAAAATGTCTGTGGGGACAATAATTAATGTCATTCATCAGCAATATATTCATATTATACTGTAAATATAGCTCCCTGATACATGAGAATCTTTGATTATGTTTTTGTTTCTGGGAGTATTATGCACAACAGGGTGTATGCAGGAATAATGCACTGAGGTGTGCTTTAATAAAGCCCACTGCATCTCATCTTTCTGTCTCCGTTTAAACTTAAATTGATATTTAATGATTTAGAAGGTGAGTTGTACATCTGAGGGAAACAAGCTCAGTGGAGTTTGTGTTGTGATCCATCGGATGTGAATCTTTCTCTGTAGTACATTCTCAAAGTAGCAGAAGTTCACTGCGCCGCAGACTTTAGATTGCATATGAAGTGGGGGTCTTGCTTTTTAAAAATGACGACTGTGACAGGAGGAAACAACAAAAGAAACCTGAGAGAAAACTGCGCTTTAGTCCACAACATTTTGTGTTTAAATTGTTGGCTTTCTTTTATGTTTCACCCTACAGAGAAATGCTGAAGGACTTTGACAAGCTGAAGGGTTGCATTGAAAACTCCAACAGGAGCAATCAGCAGAAGTCAGACTTCATCGAGGTTGTTATGAAGTATTGTGACAACCAAACCGTCTTGAACTGGCTGAGAGAAAATGAAGATACTGAGAGCTTCTTCAAACTTGTGAACATGTTCTACTTTCTGAAAAAAGAGATGGATGAAAAAAGAAGCCACACAGATCAGATGAACATTGACATCATCTTTGTGGCACACGGCACTATTGAAGAGCCCCTGATCCCAGCCAGTACTCTGCTCCCTCTGTCCTCGATCGAAGATGTGATCCTGTACTCTCCCTGGAACTGTGCCGTTGACTCTAATGTAGTGTATGGTATTGCTACAGGGCGCCTGCAAACCCAGCACAGGGTCTTTAATTGTACACCACGATGTGGCTGTCAAAATAATTTGAGACATCAGCCCAGCACTCTGCCACCAGACTGGAACTCAATGAGGAACGCTGGAGGCTCTCAGATTGCAAACATCCTGGTCAGCCCCATAACGCATCCAGATGATCCTGTTTGGCAACAATTGTTGTTTCTCAGGAATAGATTTGGTGTGCCTGGGTTAAACCGAGTGGTCATTCCCTTCATTATCCCAGGATATTATGGTCATTCGATGACAATCCCATTCTATTTGGTCACTCTGGCCCTGTCTCTGGTTCTCTTTGTCTTTCCATTTAGAGCAAGGGTCCACCTCGGGGCCTGTCTGGAAAGAGCCTCACAAACAACTCTGCTTAATCATTATGAGTACCTGGCACATCAGTATGCTAGGACCATGGACGCCACAATGATGTCATCTTTTGACACTGCCTTTCATGAGTACCCTGGGCTGTACAGTGCCTTAAGGGCTGAATTTGATTAATAGATCATTTTACTACAAGTGGCTCCCAAGGTTCAACAAACCAGCAGCACAAACAGAAAAGAAAAAAAGAAAAAAAAATTCCGACAATGATTTGGATATAAATCATTTTGATAATGCTGAATGGAATACTCAAGTATTTTGGAAGTGGGGCTGAATAAAACTCATGTAAATAATCAATGCATCAGCCAAAGATACTCTGGTCAGCTCTGCATCTGGAGGAAAGAGCACAGACTGTGGAGTTGGGCTGCACATTGCTGTCAGAGGCACCAAGACCTTCTCCCATGTCTGTTAATTTTAGATTAAAAAAAAGAAATCCCTAAAAAATCTTGAATCTGCTTCTGGATTTGGATCACTACCAAAAAATAATGACCTCTTCCATGTGCAGTTACTTAGAATCACTGAAAATTCATCACATATTGTTTAGAACTTTCTGAGTTATCTGTTCTCTTTGGTGGAGGTAAAAACAGCATGAGGTCAAACATATTTGACAGTTCACTTTAAAGTGAGCATGCCTCTTTATTTTGTAATACTTCAGCACATTGTGTAGGGTGGCTGCTTGATCGTGGAAAAATTATTACGAAAAAATCAATAATATCTGATTGGGTGAACCATCAAAAGTATTCATTCATACCTTGCTCTTTGTTGACATTGAGGAAGACACCCATGTTTTCAAAACATCCACAGTAAACTCAGTCCATATTAACAAACTGTATTAAACTGTTAAACTGACTGAGTGTTCCAGAAGTTTTTCTTCAGGCTCTGATTAGTCTTCTGCTTTGGGGTGCTCTGGTGTATTTTCATTAGCTGATATGTAGATTCTCTTCTATGTGAATAGTTTATCTTTCTGAGTTAACAAATGCAAAGCGGTTGAACAAAAGAGAAACACAAACTAAATCAATATTTGGTGTGACCACCCATTGCCTTCAAAACATCATCAGTTCTTCTTGATTTACTTGACAACAGCTGTTTAAGGAACTCTGTAGGCAGGTTGGTCCAAACATCTTGGAGAACTTTCCACCGATCTTGTGTGGATGCAGGCTGGCTTACATCAACACCATGGAGTCAGTCTGTCTCTTCATGTAATCCCAGACAAGCTCCATGGTGTAGAGATCAGGGCTCTGCAGGGCCATATCACTTCCACAACTTCCTGTTATTCTTTACGCTACAGGTATTATTGATGTAATTGATTGGGTATATTTCTGGTTGTTGTCCTGCTGCCGTAAAACTCTGGGGGCCAGTCAGACACCTCCCTGATGGTACTGCATGATGAATAAGTGTCTGCATGTATTTCTCAGCATTGAGGACACCAATAATCCTGACCAAAGTCTTACTCCATTTGCATATTAGCAAGGAACCCTCCCCATGCTTAACTGTTGCCCGCAGGCACTGTACCACTCTACAGACCTTCAGAAAATAATCTTCCTTCTGCTACAGCCAAATGTTTTAAATGTTGACTCATCAGTCCAGAGCACCTGTAGCCCGATGCCCTCAGTTTGTTTTTTTTTTTTTTTTGGTTTGTTTGTTTTTTTTGGCAGTTGTTTGAGTTGTTTGGCCCTGTGTTTTCATGCCAGAGGTTTGGTTTCTTGGCAACAGTTCTTCCATTAAAACCACTTCTAGCCTGATTTTTTCAGACAGTAGATGGGTGTAGCTGGGTCTCACTGGTTTCTGGCTGTTCTGAACTGATGGCACTACTGGATGGTATAAGAAAAATGTAAAAATCAATGTTCAACCCTGCTCTTATGTGAACCAACTGAGCCTTTATCTTACTCTCCACATGTGGGGGTAGGGTAAAGGGTCAAGTCTGAAACACAACATTATTTGTCACATTGTGTAAAAAGTCTGCGTTATCCTGAGAACTGACTGAACCAAGCACTGGTTTGCCGTCTGGTCACTCCTCTCCCTCCCATTGGCCAAAGATGTAGGCTAGGCCTACAAGATTTAGGCGAGGCCTAACCAAGTGTCATTACACTGGACATCTTCTAGTTTCAAAGGGACATAAGCTTAATGCTGAAAGTTCAAGTTTTCTAGGCTGGTCATTGTGTTTAAATGCTGAATTATTTGGGTTTCTTCAGAAGAGCTTGAACAGCACATCTTGAAACCCCCGTTTTCCCCCGGGAGAGACCTTGATGATGTATTATGACTACCTGTGACAAAAAAAACAACCTCACACTAATAGCTGAGTTTTGCAGCTCTTTGCTCGGTTTGAAGCCTCCTACACAGCTGTTTCTGTTTCAGTTTAAGACTGTTTCAACCTACGTATGAGAAAAATGACCACCATCACCTGTTGGTGATTCATACGCTGGACCATGAACTAGACTTTGTGCAAGCGTACTCAGAAGCATTTATGCTAGTGTGGAGGAAAAGGGCAGTTACACTTAATTTTAATTTGAGTCAGATTTTACTTTAGTTCATTTATTTTTCATTTTTGTAAATTAATAAAAAAAAAAAGTAATGCAATCTTACTGTGCAGCATTTTCGCACCTGCCCAAAATTTCCACACTGTACTGTAAACTGTTTTAAAATGATTTTTTATGTTAAATGTTAACCTGTGAGAAATAAGACTAAGTTTATTTTATTTGCTCCTTTTACGCTTTTCATGTTACATGCCTTTGTTTTTACTTTGCCCTCTAAAATGGAGTCCAACATGTATCTTCTTTGTTCAATTATTTTTACATTTTGAAGCATCTGTTGATTTTCTTTAATTGATTTTTCTCAGGACCTCAAATGTCATTGCATCTGTTACTGTTTCCCCCTCAAGATCAATAAAGCCTCCTTTATAATCCAGCTGAGACTCCCTCTTCCTTGCTTCCCCACATGCTGTTCTATATTATTTTATTTTAAAACAACCTGGACTGGTTGACAATCATACCTAAGGCCAATTTGGAGTCACCAACCAACCTAACGAGCATGTTTTTGGTCAGCAGTCTGTAAAATAGTGAGTATATATAATCCTGTGTTTGTGGTGTATGTGCAGCTAAGTCAGCCATTCCCCCTTACTCTAAAGTGGACAGTTTACAAGAAGTCACATGTCTGACAGAGAGTGAACTCAGGAAAAGTGTTCAGATAAGAGTATGTGCTGACACTGGTCATAAAAGCCTTCCTGTTCGACCCCTGTTTAAACACAGCAGAAAGCACACCCTTCAGCAGTGTCCAAGCTTTGCACCGCCAAGCCTGCCGCAGCACGTAAGAGACTCTCATTTTTCACTTTGCTTCTCAAACTGCCAATTTTTACTCAACTTTGTATATTAAACCTCAGGCTTAAAATATCCAAATCAAAGCTTATTTTCTATCCAGTAAAACTGAGGTTTGGTGTAACTGCACTTCAAAGTTCATTTCAATTGTCAACTCAGCCATGCAGGTCATGTTTTGCCAATATTTGTGAGTTTGTTTGTCTTAAAGAGAAAAAAATTAAAAAGTTTCAACATAATTTGATGAAATTTTCAGAGAATGGGGATCATAGCCCAACGAAGTAGTGACTAGATTTGGGTGCTGATCTGAATATGGATCCAGGAACTTTTTAAAGGATTTAAACATGATGCATTACAGCAGTTTTACACATTTTCTGATTGTATGCACGACATCACAGTCAGTTAGTGGAACGTCACTGAGTGCAACGATTACAGACTCACAACAGTAATCAGAGGGGAGTAAACAGACAATTAAATACAATGACAAAGTTTCAAGTTGTTTGCTGTTTGTATTTAAAGGGATATGCCAAAATTAGTTTTGTTTTTGTGTCTTGCCTTATTCCTGAGTCCATGACAAGCAGATAGACACCATTCTTTCGACTGTGCGTGCAGTAACAAGGAAGAGAGGGGCAGAGCTTGCCCACCCTAATTAGCTTAGCTAAAACACAGGGAGTCAGTGGGTAGCATTAGCTTGCCTCTGCCAACAGAGGCAACTCTCCAGCAACTCTAAACAGTCCTGCGTGCCTGTTGTGACTCGCTTTTTTTCTGCGCTATGTTACATTATATATTTTTAGACTAAAATTAACACTTTATGTAATTTTCAAAAAAAACAAAAAAACATACAGAACTAATCCACAGGAAGCATGCGCAAAACATCACAGACAGGCTTGTAAGTAGATCAACAAAACAAAGCCTCTGTTTACAAGTAGAAGAAGATTGGTAGTAAGGATAATGGCCGACTTTGTAAAAGAGGACGAGAATTTTTCTACAAGGATGATGACAACAAACACACAGGACCGTTTAGAGTCCTTCAGAGTTTATCTGATGACTGTAGGTAGAGGCAAGCTCACACTATCCATGATGTATGAGGTATTGCAAGAACACAGACAGGTGGTTATGAACTGTATTTAGAGAGAGTTGGAGCAAGAACTCAGGAAGGAAAAACCATAAGACACTGAGACAAGGGTCTTTGTTTAATATGAACCTTGTTGTGTAGATGGACCAATCTAATTCAATGTGTGAAATCAGGCAGAACCATCTTGTTAAGCTCCAGTCTACAGCAATTGTGAGTGACCCAAAGCAGCGTGGCCCAATCAGAGTCCAGTAGAGCAGGAAGAGGTGAGAGCTATGAGCGAGATGACAGCAGGAAGGTACTGTTCATTCAGAGATGAGCATAGATGCTAACAGCTTCAGCAGCAGTTTTATCAGATCTGGACCACATTTCTTTATTAATGAAAATCAAAAAACAACACAACAAACTTCTCTATAGAAAGGTTATCTCTGCTCCACTTCCAACACATTTTGGCTAGTTTGTTTCACTGAGTGGTTCACGTTTTGTCCATACATTATCTGATTGGTCTGTGATGAATGTAATGATGGAACAATCATCCAATCACCTGCCAGATATGGTACCGAAAGGTTCTGCTCCCCTAAAGACTTTCTATGGGCTCTTTCCCAGATGGACTAATGAAATTTACTGACTACCACTGCAGGTCACATTATTCAAATGTAAAATAACACAGGATTTTCCCAGAAAAGTCACCAATCTGTGGAAAACTTGCCCCTCTTTAGAGGATTTCTGGGCTGCAAAATTCTGTGTACCATTTAACTGTACACATGATTTATGAAATTACACATTTCTTGTCCTCTGACCAATCAACATCTTTGTCTTTCAGACTTAAACTCAGTGTACTCTTCTGCTGATTCCTCCACGAAGGAAAGGAAGGCCATATAAGTCTGTTATCATGACCACCGCTGACCATCTGCTTGATCAAATAATCTCCTGGATTGGGCAGAGGGAAGAGTGTGCAAACAAGCTAGAGAAGCTTGCCCAGGATCTGGAATCACTCAGACAAAAATGCAACACCAGTCAAATAGTGGGCAGCTCCACAGCAGTTGCTGGGGCCGCGCTGGCCATTGGAGCTGGCGTGGCCACTCTGGTCACTGGTGGAGCAGCTGCTCCATTGTTAGCCGTAGCAGGGGCAGTGTCTTCTGGTATAGGCACTGGCATATCCGTGGTGACTGAAATCACAGAGTACTTTTTATCATGCGAAACCATGCAAGAGGCACAAAAGATAGAATTGGAGAGCGATGGAATCACACAGAATATCCAGAGGCTTTTTGAGCAACTAAAGGCAGAGATTCACCAGAGAGGTTCTTTTGCCAACCCTGATGATCTGGACAGACATGTTATGACCGAGATTCTTAAAGCAATGGCCAGACGAGGTGGAGTGCAACGCCGTTTCATTTTGCGCATGCTGCAACAGCAGCAGTCTTTTTTACACACAGGACCAGGCAACGTCAGCCTAAACCAGAGACCCCTCAAACCTGCACTGATGTTCAGACTTGCTGGTGTTCTGTCATTTTTTACACTGAAAGCAAGTGGGAGGGGGTTTCAACTTCTGTTTGCCAAAGGAGGTGAACAACTGTTTAAAGAGGTCTCAAAAACTGGACTTACATCAGTCCTTAAAGGTGGTGGACGCCTGGCCCAAGAAGTCACTAAAACTGGCTTAAAAACAGCATTTAGGGTGGGTGGCATTTCAGAATTCTTTACAGTGCACCATGCAAAATTCTGAATATTATTTTTTTGCAGATAAACTACTGCTTATTAAAAAAAATAGAGACTTATTTACTTAACTAACACAATTTAGTATACCAAAATTAACGATGAATTGCTTTTGTTCTCCTTCAGGCTGCAGGGGGAGCTATTGGGTTGGCATTTGCACTTCCTGAAGCAATTAGCCAATGGAGTGAAATGATTAACAATAATCATGTGACTGAAGCCAGCCAATCACTGAGACAAACAGCAGCTGCACTGCGAGAAATCAACAAGAAACTCAGGGAGCAACTGGACGACATTGAGTACGATGCTTATTGTGATTCATCATTAAGACTTTTAATGAAATGACACAATTTTGATTATTATTGATAATTAAAAGAGTTGTTGTAGCTAAAGTCAGCTTCAGCTGCCAATTTGGGCTGCATAAATAAATGCACATGTGGCAAAACAATGATGCATCTGAAAAGTCCAAATGAAGTTGGGATGTTGTGTATAGCTTTCATAAAAATGGATCCTTTTTAGACCTTAATCAATTTAATACATTACAAATACAAGATCATTAATGTTCAGACTACTAAAACTGGTACTTTTGTTGCATATATTTACTCATTTTGAATTTGGTACTTGCAACACATTCCAAAAAAAGCTTGGACAGGGGCATATTTTACACATTACCATTCCTTTTAACAACATTCAGTAAGCGTTCAGGATCTGAGGACACAAATTGTTGAAGCTTTGAATGTGGAATTCTTTCAAATTATTTCTTGATGTACAACTTTTTTGCTCAACAGTTGCCATATTTTGCATTACATAATGTGGCACACATTTTCAGTGGGAGACAGATCTAGGCTGCAGGCAAGTCAATCTAGTACCTGCACTCTTTTACCATGAATACCACGCTGTTGTAACAGGAGCAGGATGTGTCTTGGAATTGTCTCCCTGAAATAAGCAGGGATGTCCCTAAAGAAGACGTTGCTTGGATGGCAGCATGTTGCTCCAGAGCCTGTATGTACCTTTCAGCAAGAATAGTGCCTTCACAGATATACAAGTTACCCATGCCGTGGGCACAAACACTCATCTCAGATGAGTTTAGGCTCAGAGAAGTCAGCAGTGTTTCTGGGTGTTGATATCTGCTTTTGGCTTTGCAGGTAGAGTTTTAATTTTCACTTGTGGATGTAACAACAAACTGTATTAACTGACAATGGTTTTTTGAAGTTCTTCTGAGCCCACATGGTAATATCCTTTACAGAATGATGTTGGTTTTAATGCAATTCTGCCTGAGGGATCAAAAGTCACAGGTATTCAGTGCTGGCTTTTGGCCTGGTCACTTACATGCAGAGAATTCTCCAGATTCTCTGAATCTTTTCATGATATTAAGGACCGCAGATGATGAAATCCTTAAATTACTTGCAACTGTTTGTTGAGTTGGACTATTTGCTAAAGCAGTTGTTCAAAAAGTGGTGAGCCTCACCCCATCATTGCTTGTGAACACCTCAGATTTTTAGGGATGTTTCAAAGGGGAATTGTTTGGATACAGATGAGTATCAATCATGAAACTCGACTGTATCAAATTAACCTGCTCACTTCATTCAGTGTTTCAAACAGCTGTTATTTCAGCATTCCTCGACTTTCCCAGTCTTTTGTTACCCCAGATTTTTTGGGATGTGATGCAGGCATCAAATCTGAAATAAGTGAATATTTGCAACGATATTAAAGTTTATCAGTTTGAACGTTAAATATTTAGTCTTAAAACTGCATTCAGTTGTATATAGGTTGAAAAGGATTTGCAAATTGTATTCGGTTTTTATTTCGATATTACACAATATCCCAGCATCATATGAAATGGGGTTTGTTTTATAAGGTCTACTATTGCTTTAAATGTGGGACAGTTTTATAGGGCTGGAGTTAATCGACATCAATTTGAAGGTGAGGATACACTCAAGCAAAGTCGAGGATCCAGTTTAAAGGGTATATTCACAAGCTGTCAAGTGGTGTTTCTGCATTTAACAAAAAGAAAAAATATAAACATAATTGATTAATTGAATATCTTTAAACAACAATATAATGCTCAATAATTTCTATATAAGTCATCAGAATCTTTAGAGGTTCGAAGTTTGCTTTTAACACAAAATTCACCTAATTAAACAATTAAAATTAGCTAAAATATAGTCCATGAATTAAATAACATCACATAACACTCACTTTAGATGCACTTGACAGCCAGGGTGAAACACATCATGTCAGCAGCAGAGCAAACTGAACAAAGAGCTCAGGAGGCTTTTGTTAACTCCTGATCAGGACACAGTGGATCCACCTGTGGCTGATTGCTGCAGCCTGAACATGTGTGTCTGCTGATCCTCAGTGGAGGAATGAAGGATTTTAACAATTATATTACAAAGATTTTTCACATTTTTAGAGCAGTCCACAATCATTTTCAACAGTGTGATTCATTTAATTATTTTAGATTAGTGCACTGTTTTCAAATCAGTGAGTAATCATGCTTAATAATGGGATCTCAGAATCAGACAACATAAATAAGACTATTGATCTTTCCTATTTTCAACAGCCATACATGGCAGATAATGTAAAGCAAAACAACTCATAGGAAGGCATTGATTTTATATGTAGTGAAAAGTTGTGACCTAATAGCATCATTTCTTCATTTTCTCCAACAGACGAACGTTCTTGGAATTTCAAAAACTGAAGAGCTTCATCGAAAACAGCAACAGGAGTTCCGATCAAACAAGAAACTTCATCAGTATTGTTGAAAGATATTGTGATAACGCAGCTGTTCGTACATGGCTATCAGACAACTATAACACATCGGTCTTCCTAAATCTTGTAGACATGTTTTACTTTCTCAAACAGGAGATTGATAATGGACGCGAGAGGATAGACCGTGATAACATCGACATCATTTTTGTGGCACATGGTTCTATTGAAGATCCGCTAATGCCAGCCAGTGATCTCCTCCTGCTGTCCACCATCGAAGATGTGATCCTGTATTCACCCTGGAACTGTGCCATTGATGAAAAAGTGGCGTACGGCATTGCTGCAGGAAGTTTACGCCCAGATCACCGGGCCTTTTGCTGTATAGGAGGTAGTAGCTGTCGAATTCCTGACAGAAGCCACTGGCCCACCAAACTGCCATCTAACTGGAACTCAATGAGGAATGCTGGAGGAGGGAGGGTCCCTAACATCTCCATTAGACCTCTGGGAGAGCAAGACGCTGGATGGACCGAGTTCGTGTATCTGCAAGACAGATTTGGTCGGCCTGGGAGGAACCGAGTCGTCATTCCGTTCATTCTCCCCGCAAGCCTCAGTCATTTTAGAGTTCCTTTCTATGTGGTCACTCTGGCCCTGTCCCTGGTGCTCTTTATCTTTCCATTCAGAGCCACGCTCCACCTCGCTGCCTGTCTCAGCACATCCTCAGAATCAACGCTGTCTGGACAGGGGGAGAACCTGAAACGGCAATATGCATGCACTATCAACTTTACCAAAATGACCTCGACAGACAACGCCATTCGTGCAAATCCTGGGCTGTACAGAGCCTTGAGGGCTGTGTTCAATCGGTAGATCATTTAAAGGTGCAGTGTGTAGAAATTGGCATTTTAGCGACATCTAGTGTTCAGATTTTGGATTGAGCCCGTCCATTACTAAAACATCAGATCATTAAGCGACGAGAGCCGGGGAAGACCAAAAAGATCGGGAACAGGGCATCATTTAAAACAGTTACGAGATGAGGGTTTTTTCCATTCGTATTTGTAATTATCTCTTGTAATACCTGCTCTCTCTTTTCTTCTTCTTTGCATGCCATCCAGGTAGATTCCAGGACCTGCAGCCACACTCGCGTTTCACGTTTTGCTCTTTTTGTCCCCAAAACCCACCAGTAGACAACATGGTGGATCATTATGTCAGCCTCCACAAAGGGGAGACCCGCGGTACATAAATATAAAAAGCTTTTTATAACTTGATAAAAAGAAAACTAAAGTTTAATGGGGATGATTGTACACCTACTTCGACGGACTTTACATACAAATAGAAACATTATATCCTATATTCACCGTTTCTGTTCGGCACAGTGCTGCCAACTTCTACACACTACACCTTTAAGAAGCAACTCTTGTGACCCACAGAGAACATCAAACCAGAAATGTATTGACCCACAATTATCAATTAGTATTGAAAGTATTGAAACTGCTTCTAAGTTGAACGGTCATGTTCTGGTACCATTGTAGCTTTGCTTTTTAGCTTTTTTAGCTTTTTACTCCTGGTGATTATCTTGAGCTTGAAAAATCATGAAAGTTGCGCTTTTCTTCAAAGTTATCACAAAGGAACAAAGGTGTTAGCTTCAGAATTTTTGTGTTCTTACAGACCTTATTGTCATCAATGATCCTAGAACAGAGGAGAAAATCCCACAGGCTTTCAGTTGAGAGAGTCACAGCATATGCTAACTTATGCGTTGACCAATAAAATAAGTAATCCCTGCACCACTCTGTAGCAATTCCATGTGAACTCATAGCCATGTCAATCATGGCCCTAATTTCCAAAATAAAAATGGGTGTGCTACAAAGTCTTAGAATCAAAAGAAACAGTTTCACAAGCAGTCTGTAAAAGAGCTCAGAGTGGGGCAGCATGCTCTGAGTTATAAACACAAAAGAAGAAGGCTGATTACACAACGCATCGTACGGTTAACGTCACGAAAGATCACAGTGATAAGGACAAAATGGTTCAATGTCTGTAATCAGATCCATCTTGCCAAGCTTCAACCTACAACCGCTGTGAAAAAAAAAATGGACAGCCCAATCAGAATCCTTTTGGGCAGGAAAAGGAACGAGCTATGAATCGTGACTGCACGTACAGGGATTAGCATAGATGCTAACAACTGCACTAGCAGTTTTATCAGATTGTGACCAGATTTCTTTATTAAATGAAAAACAAATATCAACACAACAAACTTCTCTATATTCTCTTCGCTACACTCCTAACATTTTTGGCAAGAGCTTGTTTTACGAAGTGGCTCATGTTTTGTAGCGCAGTACTTCCCGCCGATGACATTATCTGATTATAATGTTGACTGACGGAATGATTGTCCAATCACCTGCCAGATATACTTCTGAAAGTTTCTGTCCTCTTTAAACACTTTCTATGAACTCTCTCACAGATGGACTAGTCAAATAAATCAAATTCTAGTGTGCCAGGTTACATAATTTGAGCTCTGAGTATAAAGAAATACTTGTAGGCATAGCATAGCAAAAAAATAATTTCCCTCTAGGTGGACCAGGCTGAAAACATTTTGTTAGGCTGTAAAAAATGTTCGTTCTCTACACACAATAATAACACCTCCTGGGTTCCTGCAGCCAGCCTCGAGTGGACACTTGAGGAACTACATCTTCCCCATAGGCCTCCTTTTTCAGCCTCTGATGTTGCTGCTTATGATTAACACGACGAAGGACATGTCAGCAATGACAGACAAAATCAACTTGGCAGCATTTTTGTATATTTCTGTGGTAGAAATAAAGTCACGCCTAGCTGGTTAGGTCCCAAATTTACAGCACCATCTACTTTTACACAACAATGCTATGTTCACACTAGAATAGGAATCATTAATAAAATGTAGATGTTCTGGGACACTGTGGTTTATAGCTTGTTTTTCATCCTATGTTTTCTATGTTCTGACCTTAAGGTTGTTCTTTGAGCTGCAACTTGGTTATACATTAACCATGAGTTCATTTACACATGTAGGTTATACTTTATCTTGTTATCTTGCGTTCCCGTGTGTGTGTTATATGATCATGTTCAGAAGTACAAAGTTGATCATCTTCGTAATCACAGGTTGTTCTGGTTTCAGGAGGACTTACTTGTGTGTTATATATTTTGCTGTTTGACACTGAATAAATATAATAAACGAGAGAGGATTCAATTATACAGAGTTGTACGTGAGTGTTCTGTTCTTTCTCCCTCTATAGAGAATCAATCTAGGACCGAGTAACACAGGAGCAGTCTAGGACCAAAATAGATATCTAAAGCAATTAAAAAAGCACAAACATGAGTAAAAATGTTTTTAGAACTTTAATGTTTTGTTTTTTATGTTACCAAAAGTTTTGTGGGAAAAAAAAGTATTACTTTCAATATGCACAATTCTAAGATGAATACCCATCATTACTCACAAAGTACATTTTTTTTTAAATTCAAACTTAGGCCTAAACTTGCAGTGCAGCTGGATCCAATTGATTTAATTTCTTTAGATCCATCTTGCCAAGCTCTGATCTACACCAACTTTAAGCAGCCCAAAACGGCACAGACCAATCCCCGTCCTTTAAAGCAGGAGGAGGCGGGAGCTACGAGTGAGACAACAGCAAGAAGTGACTGCACTGACAGAGGTTAGCATAGATGCTAACAGCTTTAATAGGTTTGTTTTAGATCATTACCAAATTTCTTTAATAAATAAAAAACAAATACGAACACAACAAACTTTTCCACAGTAAGGATATTGTCCTTCCACTTTTGACTTTTACAAAGTTTAACTTATGAAGTCACTCCTGTTCTGTCCATGACACCCTGTCTGTAGTGCCCGCCTACTACATTATCTGATTGGCCTGATATGAATGTGATTGACAGAATGATTGTCAAATCACCTGCCAGATATGCTTTCGAAAGGCTCTGCCCATTCCCAAACACTTTGTATTGAGATAAATTTAACTATCCATCAGGTTAACTCAGACCAGGGATGGGAAAAATGTGGCCAAGGGGCCACATGTGGTCCTACCTCTCACACAATGCAGCCCACAAGCTTATTTCGCAAATCAATAAACTGCAAACAAAAAGACAAAAAAAAGAAAGTCTGCGATGAAAAAAAAAGGAAAGTCAAAACATTTCCATCCTAAAGTTCAGTTACTGGAATACACTGTATTTAATTATTTGATTAGTTAAGTTATTTGTGTCTTGTTTCTTAAAATATCTTGCATATGCATCACTAAATGTATTTGTAAGAATAAAAAAAAACATTTGGGAAGATGGACATTACCCTGAAAAAAGTAGTTTAGTTTTAATGGACTTGAATTTCATTTTTAGGTTATTTAACAGTCTTCCTTATAATAATAATAATAATAATAATAATAATAATAATAATAACAACAACAACAACAATAAAATACTACTACTACCACTGATAATAATAAAAAGATTATAATAATATTAATAATAATAATTTTAATTTTTAGAAACTTCAAAACAGAAGTTTACAAAGTGCTTAACAGGGAAAAAAGACACAAACCCATAAAATGAAATAGAAAAAAGGGAGTAAAATAAAACATGGAAAGATGGTAACAACTGGAAAGAGAAAGATGAGAAACCAGTTAAGGGAACAAACACAGAAGAGATTAAAAGTTAATTACTAAATAACTATTAAATATATAAATAAACAGATTAATTCAGATAAAACAAATAACTTTAAAAAAGTGATTAAAAATGGTTATGAGCAAATAAATCATCATTTAAAAGCAATTCTGAATATTAGTAAAGACATTTTAGAAAAGCTTTATTTGTTCTTTTTGCTTAAATACATTTAGTAAATTGAATGATGAGTATCTTTGCAGTTTGGCCCTCCAGCTGTTTGGACGATATTAACGTGGCCCTTCAGGAAACAGTGAAATTAAAAGATCAATTTGTCTTTTTTTCTACCATAGATAGAAGTCACCACAAACGAACTTCAATTAAATGTATAAAAGCTGAAGATTACAGGAACTTCAGGGACAGACTCTGAGCCTCCATCCTGGGAAACTGCACCTCATGGTGGAGGCTGGAGAAAGTGAAAGTACCCTGATTTTCCTCCGTAGTTGCCAGGTCTGCTTATTAAAAGCGACTTTGGGCTTCTTTTTTGAAAAGTTTCTTGTAAATATTGGCAGTTGCAGGTTATGGTTTTTTGGGCTTGTTCAAAAAGTGCAGTTGCTCATTTGGGCTTGTTGTGCCCCCCTAATCCGTGAGGGATCTGATGCTCACTCTACTACCAACATTAACACATTTCAGAAGTTACACAAACTATTTTGTCTCACTCCAAACAGAAATGTAAAATTACTGCAAAAGAGAAAGGGGGGATGTTTCCACCAAAAAGAAATCCTTATAGCCAGAATTATTAATTTTTTCTCGTGTAGCTATTACTGTTTTCAATGTAATATAGCTGTAGAGGATCAAAATAAAACTTTCATTAAAGCCTGACTATGTCTGTGTGGTTACAAAAATCAAGGTTAGACAGACTGTTTAGTGATAACAGAGTTATACAGAACAGTACCCCCCTTCACTTCTTAATAAAGAAAAGGATGCTCCACCTCCAAACAAAAGGATGTTGTTGAAAAGGTAAATTTAGAGCCAGATAAGATGAAATGTCACTGTGAATCTGAAATGTAATGCAGATGAAAATCAAAACACGCTTTACGTTCTCATTAAAAAAAGAGTTAAGCATCGAAATAGGAGATCGCTTGGTTTGGGCTTGTATTTTTCGACCTGGTTGCTTATCTCTGTAGAAAACCTGGCAACACAGGTTTCCTCTGCAGTCGCGTATTTACAGGAAGTCACTTGGTATGAAGAGAGATATGAAGAGCCCTGATAAACAAGTAGGAACTCTCTGCCAGAGACCTGAACTTTCTTTGTCTCTGACTGATTTCTGAGCTCAGCAGAGAGTCTGGAGCAGATTCTACCTCAACTTAACTCCAAAACAACTTTCACTGACTGGTAAGAAACTTTATTTCATCATTTCTAATGCAGCAAATCTCTGAGAAAACATGTTTTTATTGTTGTTGTTTTTTTATTATGATAGAAGTACATGATGTACTGGTTCACTCTAGTGAACACACCTAGGAAGTAAAAGGACTGAGAGACAGTAACATGATAACTGAAGAGTATGAGGAAATCCTCTCTGCTATTATAAACCTGCTGAAGAAATTCAGCTGTTGTTGCATTTTGAAAGTGTTTTTTAGCAGCCTGCAAATGACTTTAGTGACATTTGACCTACTTTGTGATGTTAAAACAGCTCGTATCAACACTCTGATGTCCAAACATGACAAAAAAGACTTTATGTAGCTTTAAAAAAAATGTAACAAGGAAAAATGATAAGGAGCTGTTCTTGAATTTTCTTTGTCTTTTTTTTTTTTTGCTGTGGAAACTATGGACTCCTAACACATTGTGTCCACTGATGTTTTGTTTTACTTCATGGATGTGGCTGAATAGTTCTGTTGTGCTCTCTCCAGCTTTTTAAAAGCTCAGTCCCTGCAGCAGCTTATGCATGGACTTTATCTTGAACTTGTATTTGTCTGGGGGGTCACGGTGGCTCTACAGGTAGTGCAAGTGCCTCACTGTAAGAAGGTGGAGCAAAGCATCTGTCTGCTGCTTATCCGCGAACAGATACGAGTCGCAGAGTCACACCAGCAGTGGCACGACATCATACACTGAGACGCAGAAACCTTTATGACAGTAGAACAGCAGGTAGTGCATGTATCTCACAGCAAGAAGGTTGCTGGTTCAATCCCTGTGTCGGTCTTGGCCTTTCTTTGTGAAGTTTGCATGTTCTCCCTGATAAGGAGATAGTATGGCTGTATGTAGCCCTGAGATTGTCTGGATTGATGTTTTTCCTCTCCTGCAAGACAACATAGATATTTATGTAAATCCAGCAGGTGTGTATGTCCACAGCCAGCGGTGGAAGATTTTTTCTTCCTGTCTGTACCTCTTAAGGTTAAATCTGTTTGTCTCCTCTCCAGTGTAACTCCTCTTGTTGGCTATGAATGTGTTCATTCTGCAGGTTTATCAGTTATTCAGTTAATCAGGTCACTTGTGAGGAGATTTGTTTTGGTTATTTCTAAACTTTCAACAGAGACTTATTATTGGGATGATGTTTACGGAGAAACAGAGCTGTGTTAAGGTGCGTTCACACCGAATGTGACTTTGCGACCAAGATCGTGTCACAAAACCAAGTCCTGTCGCCTGTCCATAGCTCATTTTGTCACCGTCGCCGTTGCTCAGTGACGTCACGCCCGCTCGAGTTTCACCCCGTAATCATATCATATATCATATAATAGGACATATTAGCTGACATTATTCCAACTGTATCCTTTTCACTCACCTACTAACCACAAAACACTGCAGCTGGCCCTGCAGCAGCATCTTCTGTGAGTTCTCTGCGGTCCGTCTAGGTGGAACTAATGTACTCGCTAACTAATGTTCCCACAGGGACATAGATTGTCACTCTGTGAACCGGAAAGAAACAGTCTGTCAGGGCTGTCAATCATGCACTCACACAACGCTGATTGGCTCCCACGACGTGACATCGCCTGAGAAGTTCAAATATTTCAACTTTGGCTACGTAGCACGGCGACCTGCTCCGCGTCCAAAGCGACCCCAGAGCTTCCATCTGCAGCAACAGGGGCGCCGCCCCCATGTCTCCAAAGATGCGACCAAGTCGCCCAGAACGCGTCCGTCGCATCACGTGAGATCTGGTCGCGCGTGGTCATGGCTGATCGTGGCTGTACATTGATTCTGCATGGAGAGTGGTCGCGGAGGTCGCCAAAGTCGCGTTTGGTGTGAACGCACCTTTAGCCTGAAGATGCCACAACATACAAAACAAATCTTTGTGGTCCCTAAAGACTCTCTTCATCCTGATCCACCATTTGCATGATTTTCCAGCAGTGCCAGTGTATCTATTGCGCAGCATTATGCACAAGCGTCATTGCAATATTTAAATGCTTACTCAGCAAGTAGACTGTTTGTTGCGCACCTTGTCACAACTAATGATCAATCAGCGCTATCCACTGCTCTACATCATTTGAAGGTGCAAGTATGAGATATGAATATTGCATACAGTAGTAAGTCTAATGGCTCATAAAAGGAACACATCTATAACACTGCAGACTTGGGTGTTAATGATTACGCAGGTCTATTATTCTGATATATGATGACATTAAATGTATGACATAAATTGGCCTTCAAGTCACCACCTCACCATCTGCACCGCCAGTTTCCTCATTTCCTAAATGTATGTGTGCCAGCATCAATGTTGACGTACCAGTGTGCACATTCTCCCACCAAGTTTGTTTTTTTTTTTTAATATAAATCAACAACCTTTGTATGGGAAGTGGCGTACGTCACTTTGTAGCTCTGTTTTGTGCGTAAGCAAGCTTTATAAATGAGGCCCCAGATCTTTATCGGGGGATATAAACTGTCTGGTCTTCTGATCCTTTCTCTGACTTTCCTCTTCCAGATTATTTCTGTTTGGAAGATAAACCACACAAGAACCACCACCATGGCCACTGCAGACCTGCTGGTGGAGCTAATGTTCTCCTGGATGGACCAAAGGGAGGAGTGTGCGAACAAACTCAAGAAGTTAGCCCGAGAGCTGGAGACACTCAGGGAGAAATCCAATGGATGGCAAGCTGTAGGCAGCTCAGTGACAGTGGTCGGTTCTGCGTGTCTCATTGGAGCTGGTTTAGCTACTCTGTTTACTGGTGGAGCAGCTGCCCCGCTGTTAGGTTTAGCAGGTGGAGTGTATACAGGTGTAGGTGTTAGCATATCTTTGATTACCAAACTCACTGAGCACCTCATGGAAAGTGATACTATGAAAGACGCAAAGAAGGTAGAAAGTAAAGGCCATGAAATAACAAAGAGAATCCAGAGGCTGTTTAAGCAACTGAAGGAAGAGTGTGAGCAGGCCGGCTCCTTCGCTGACCCCGATGATCTGGACCAACATGTCATGACTGAAATTGTTGGAGCCATCGCCAAACGAAGTGGACTGAATCCTCGTTTCATCAAGCACACCTTCCGACGACATTTTGCTTGTGGTGGACCAGGAGCCATGGATGTCCACATGACCCTTATCCAACCTGCACTATTGGTTGGACTTGCTGGTCTTTTAACATTTTTTAGCCTGAAGGCAAGTGGGAAGGGATCTAAAATCTTGTTTGCCAAAGGAGCTGAACAACTGATCAAAGAAGTCTCCAAAACTGGTGTTAAAACAGTCCTTAAAGGAGGTGCCATGGTAAGATCCACTCACTTCATAAATCACTTTGTTACATGTCACAAAGTATGGCTTTTTTAATTGTTTATGTTTAAAATAAATCATGTGTCAATTCTTTTTTCTGAACAGGCTGTAGGTGGAGCTATTGGAATGGCATTTGCACTTCCTGAGGCAATCGACCACTGGAAAGATCTGATCGAGAAGAATAATGTGACTGAAGCCAGCAAATCCCTGAAAGATACTGCTGATGCCCTTCGAAAGCTCAACCGCACACTGAGAGCTCAGCTGGATAAGATCAAGTATGTTCTTTGTGGTCCTTCTGCATTCATACACAAGGTCAAGTCTGGCCTTGTTCTAGCCCACAATGACCTAGATAATAACTTTTTAATAGACATTTATTTATTTATTTCCCTTCCAAAAATGTCATGAAAATTCCAAACAGGCACAAACATTACAGTAATGCCTCAGAGGGGAATAAAGTCACATTCTGAAAAAATGTTAATATTTAAAGAGAAAAGTCCTGATTCTGAGAAAAAACATTGGACTCCTGAAGTTAAAGTAGCTTAAGTAGTGTAAAATCTGAAACTGAATTCTGAATTATAAAGTCAAATTTCTAAAATTGAAGTGAGATTTCTGAGGAAAAAATGTCAGAAATCTGTTGAAAAAAATGAAACTAGTTTCGAAAGAGTTTCTTTCAAAAATGATATAAAATGAAAATCTTAGTCTAAAAATAGATGACATCTGTCCCCTTTCTTCCTTCCAGGCCTCTACCAGATATTTGTGGTTGCTTTTAGTTTCTTTGTGATAAATTAACTGTTTCATACCTTCTTTCATGTCTGACTCCCTTCATTTGTCACTCTGAGACACTTTGAGACATGTCCTTTTTCTCTGTTTCACCCCACAGACAAATGTTGGAGGAGTTAGATCAGCTGAAGTGCTGCATTGAAAACAGCAACAGGAGCTCTGAGCAGAAGAAGAACTTCATCGAGATTGTTAAGAAATACTGTCATGATCAGGCCATCTTGAACTGGCTGAGAGAAAATTATGATACTGAGATCTTCTTCAAACTTGTGGACATCTTCTACCTTTTGAAACAAGAGCTGGATAAGAAGAAAAAGAAGACAGACCGAGAGGACATCGACATCATCTTTGTGGCACATGGAGAAATCAAAGAGCCCTTGATCCCAGCCAGAACTCTGCTCCCTCTGTCCACGATCGAAGACGTGATCCTGTACTCTCCCTGGAACTGTGCCATTGATTCCAAAGCAGCGTATGGTATTGCTACAGGGGGCCTGCAAACCCAGGACAGGGTCTTCTGCTGTAGAGAAGACTGTCGCTGTGCAAATCATTACAGACATTGGCCCAACACTCTGCCGCCAAACTGGAACTCAATGAGGAACGCTGGAGGCTCTATGATCGCAAACATCCTTGTCAGCCCCCTGAAGCAACCACAAGATCTTGCATGGAATGGGTTTTTGTGGCTCGAGGGTCAATTTGGTGAGCCTGGGAGAAACCGAGTGGTCATTCCATACATTATCCCAGGATATTTTGGTTTTGGGATGACAATCCCATTCTATGTTGTCACTCTGGCCTTGTCCCTGGTGCTCTTCATCTTCCCATTCACAGCTAGGGTCCACCTCGCTGCCTGTCTGAGTAGATCTTCAGAAATGACTCTGACTGAGCAGTCCTGGTATCTGGAACAACAGTACTCATGCACAATCGACTTGTCAAAAATGACAGCCAGAGACGAAGCCCTTATACGGTACCCTGCACTGTACAGAGCCCTGAGGGCTGAGTTTGATCTATAGATGATTTTAGAGTAAAACTACAGTGGTCCTGAGAGCTCAACAGACCAGCTATGGGCTGCACCAGCTGTGTGTAAGTTCAGACCTAGCATAGATAAAGCATGAGTCCTCACTTACGATGATGTTTACATTAATTTGCAAACATTTGAGGTGTTACACCACCTAGGGTAGCATCAATGCCGGCTTCAGTCATAACTTAAATCCTACAGCCACCTCCTAGTAGGTGTAAAGTCCTCCCTAAAATAAAGCTGATAGCTAAAAAACTGATTGCAAAGCTGGGATAACATGGTGATTGAGGTGGAAACGCACCTTTAAGAATCTGTCTGCTGTTAGCAGTGTGTTCTCTGTAGTAGATAACACTGTATTACATCAGTGGAGATAATTGCTAACCTTGCACTGCAGGCTGGACCTGCCTGATTCATTGTCTGTAATTGGGCAGGTCCAGCTGCACAAGCTCCACTATACAAATACTGTGACCCGTCCAAAGCGGGACGGCCCAGACGAGCGAGACAACAGCAGGAAGTAACTGCACATACAGGGATTAACATAGATGCTAACAGCTGCAGAAGCAGTTTTTTAACAAATACTAAAACTACAAACTTCTAAGTAAGGATATCATTTTTCTCCTCTTCCGACATGTTTTGACGAGAGGCTGTTTTACGAAGTTGCTCACACTCTGAAGTTCAGTGGTGCCCGCCTTTGTCATTGTCTGACTGGTCCGTAATAAATGTTGATTGATGGAACAACTGTCCAATCACCTGCCGGATATGCTCTTTCTCAGATGGAGTAGAGAAATGTACTGAACAGTCCATCTGGTGTGTCAGTTTAGATCTTTTTTTTTTTTAGATATATTCAGCTTTGATTTTTCTCATGTTTGCGATTTCACTGCGTGTTGTCACTGTTATTGTACTACTCTGTCTTTGGACAAAGGCCGGAAGCTTTCGTGAACTCTATCATCCTTTGACATAATTTACACACATTTTTGTCGTTATACACCAATCAGCCTCACATTATGACCACTGACCACTGTGAAGTGAAAAACACTGATTGTCTCTTCCTCATGGCTCCTGTTAGTGGGTGGGACAGACGACATCTATACCTTTAAGGTCAGACTTCAAACATTATTCATTGATAAAACTGTTAGTTAGGGCTGGATCAGGCCTGGACCAGCTCATAGTTAAGCTTCAATAGGCTTAGACTGCCAGGGGATTTTGCACACTGAGATCCTCCCTCTCCGTCTCCCTAAAAGTCTCCCTCCATCCTCTGTATTTTTATCTTTTTGCCCGTCTTTGTTCGCTCTTGTCCTCGTCTCTGGTTCTTGTCTTGTAGGCAGCGGTGTGGACCTACAAAGCTTTAATAACTACAGTTATAAATATTTGGCCTTTCCTTTAGTCTTATTCCATTATCACTGCATATATATATTATGATGTTAACTTCAGAGGGATCAACATAGTTAAATACACGGTAGTTCCTTCAAACAGCACACATATATTAGTATGACCTTAACAATCATGGATGACCTGCTGCTGTAGACCTGCTCGACTCCAAGTGCTTCATCCTACACCAACCATCAACAGAAATGACATGATTTAACAAAAATTCATATTCTTAGACCAGTTAAACCCGATTTAATGGCAGTTCATCTAGATGCTGCTATATTAATCAACATCATTCCTCTCCAGTTTATGATCATTATAGATGTTAGTGTTTATATTAGACTGACCTCTCTGTCTATTTTGTGGTTTTTCTTCAGTTTGTTGTTATGTTTGGTTCTTCATCGGTACTTCACCGGACCTACAAAATTTGAACTCCCTGCCCCTCTTCAAATCCAGACTCCAAACTCAGCTGTTCAGGACTGCATACTCCATTTAACCTGTCATTTTCATCCCCTTACCTATCATTGTTGTGTTTTTCTTATTTTATTGTTCCATTATTGATTTTACTGTTGTTGTTTTATTCTTGTACAGTGTCCTTGAGTGTCATGAAAGGCGCTTTTAAATAAAATGTATTTATTATTATTATTATTTATTATTATTATTATTATTATTCAGGGCCTCTGTATCTTTATAAAGAGAGAGTGTTCAGTCCCTGGTAAATTATAAATGTGAGACTTTTAGTTGAGTGATCCTGTGAGCTGAAATAGAGAAACATCTTGTATCTCTCAGATGATGTTTTTTGTTTTATGTGCAGAATATTAATCACTTCCTTTTTCGAGCCACTTTACCTCTACAAAACAATATAAACAAAAGCTTATCTCTGTAAGCCTGTGGTTGTATTTAATGATGCTTTGTGTACTTTTGGTTGGTTTGATTCTGACCTGCCTGTTTCTTTGTAGCTTCATCAGGTTCGTTACAAACATGGATGATGATGACTTGTTCTGTGGCTGCACCGAGGGTGATAGATCCAAGGGCACAGCTTCCTCACGTCTGTGGGACAGTTAAGTCCATCCACAGTCTTGATCGCTCTATATTGATTAACTATGGAACAAATCTGTCATATATGCTGTTGTTACCAATTTAAGATCAATAAAGCTTCATTTATAATCCAGCTGGCTTCCTGCTTCATGTCCTCACAGGCTGCGCTCCACTCAAATCAAGAAAACAGGAGCATTTATACAGACCGTTTATCAAGTATAACTCCAGCCAGCAACATTATCACTCTGATATTACTGAAATATAAAAGATTAATTTATTCATCATCAGTGTGTCCCTCATATCAGAGCAGATTCTGACAACACTCACACAAACAGAGACACAAATACAGACACACTTTATCCCTGAGTGTCATTGACTGTTTTAAAACAGCAGGGTGGCAGCAGAGGTTCATCAATCAGACCCCCCCACCAGTGAAGAGGAGCAGATCCCAGCTGACACTGGGCAAACCAGCCAATCACCAGGGCTGTCATAAAGCAAACAGACAAACCATTCACACACACTAACATCTGTATTTGCCAAGTTTGTCGTTCATTGTGTCGCTGATATTTAAAAAAAAAAAAAACAAATCCTCCATATCCTCAATGCTCTAAAGATTTTTTATTTTTTCTATCTTATTAGATTTCTTTATTTATATATTCCTTTAATAATTTCATGCATCTATTTATTGAAATAACATTATTATTTAGCAGTCCTGGTCATGTCAGGGATCAACCAAATAAAACTTTGTGCATTTTACTGTTTTGTGTCTATTCACCCTGAAAAGGTCACACTTAGACAATTAATTCCAAAAAATTAAGTTAATAAAATAATCATAATTTTTATTTGTCCCTATTTGACTGCATTTAATATTTTCATTGTTTTATTTATCCTCTTCAGTTCTGTTCAAAGTTGAAAAAGAAAATACTGAATTATACTTTCAGAGGGTTATGTCTCTGTATGCCAGGGTACATATTAAAAAAAAAAACAATAGCCACACAAAAAAGACAACTTATTTTCCGATACAGCAAGTTTGAATTGACACAGACTGAAACATGTTTGTGATTATCAACAAAATCAGTCTGAAGTGCATTAAAGTTTGGGCTGTTAAGTCCAAAATTGGACACTTCATAGAAGCACACTAAAAAATGACTGCATCCTAAGATTTCACAGCTTTCACTACATAAAATATTTTCAACCATTTTAATGTTGTTTTCTGTAAATTGTTATTCAGTATAAATAATCCCTTTAATCTTGAATTTAGCCCTTTTATATGACGAGGTGCACCTATAATGTAACTGGTATTTTGATCAAACAGGCAAAAAGATTTTATTTTTTATGAACACCAGTTTGTAACCTTTCAGTTAAAATCATTAATATAAATTCTGCTGCAGTCACACTTAATCCAAACATTCAAAAGTATTATTTGGAGTTGATTGTACCGGTACATTTTATGTTTTTATGTCTGTTTTATTGATCTATTTTTAATTTCTGGTTGTAATCACTGTGCAGCAGCTTTGGTAAAATTTATTATTTTCTGAAGATTACAGAAACTTCAGGGACCGACAGCTCTGAGCCTCCATCCTGGGAAACTGCACCTCATGTTTGTGGCTGAAGAAAGTGAAAGTATCCTGAGTTTCTTCTGCAGCTGCCTCTTTATGGGAAGTCA
>JBAMNC010001164.1:0-27001 GCA_037902135.1 Cetoscarus ocellatus
CAATTTTGATTATTATTGATAATTAAAAGAGTTGTTGTAGCTAAAGTCAGCTTCAGCTGCCAATTTGGGCTGCATAAATAAATGCACATGTGGCAAAACAATGATGCATCTGAAAAGTCCAAATGAAGTTGGGATGTTGTGTATAGCTTTCATAAAAATGGATCCTTTTTAGACCTTAATCAATTTAATACATTACAAATACAAGATCATTAATGTTCAGACTACTAAAACTGGTACTTTCGTTGCATATATTTACTCATTTTGAATTTGGTACTTGCAACACATTCCAAAAAAAGCTTGGACAGGGGCATATTTTACACATTACCATTCCTTTTAACAACATTCAGTAAGCGTTCAGGATCTGAGGACACAAATTGTTGAAGCTTTGAATGTGGAATTCTTTCAAATTATTTCTTGATGTACAACTTTTTTGCTCAACAGTTGCCATATTTTGCATTACATAATGTGGCACACATTTTCAGTGGGAGACAGATCTAGGCTGCAGGCAAGTCAATCTAGTACCTGCACTCTTTTACCATGAATACCACGCTGTTGTAACAGGAGCAGGATGTGTCTTGGAATTGTCTCCCTGAAATAAGCAGGGATGTCCCTAAAGAAGACGTTGCTTGGATGGCAGCATGTTGCTCCAGAGCCTGTATGTACCTTTCAGCAAGAATAGTGCCTTCACAGATATACAAGTTACCCATGCCGTGGGCACAAACACTCATCTCAGATGAGTTTAGGCTCAGAGAAGTCAGCAGTGTTTCTGGGTGTTGATATCTGCTTTTGGCTTTGCAGGTAGAGTTTTAATTTTCACTTGTGGATGTAACAACAAACTGTATTAACTGACAATGGTTTTTTGAAGTTCTTCTGAGCCCACATGGTAATATCCTTTACAGAATGATGTTGGTTTTAATGCAATTCTGCCTGAGGGATCAAAAGTCACAGGTATTCAGTGCTGGCTTTTGGCCTGGTCACTTACATGCAGAGAATTCTCCAGATTCTCTGAATCTTTTCATGATATTAAGGACCGCAGATGATGAAATCCTTAAATTACTTGCAACTGTTTGTTGAGTTGGACTATTTGCTAAAGCAGTTGTTCAAAAAGTGGTGAGCCTCACCCCATCATTGCTTGTGAACACCTCAGATTTTTAGGGATGTTTCAAAGGGGAATTGTTTGGATACAGATGAGTATCAATCATGAAACTCGACTGTATCAAATTAACCTGCTCACTTCATTCAGTGTTTCAAACAGCTGTTATTTCAGCATTCCTCGACTTTCCCAGTCTTTTGTTACCCCAGATTTTTTGGGATGTGATGCAGGCATCAAATCTGAAATAAGTGAATATTTGCAACGATATTAAAGTTTATCAGTTTGAACGTTAAATATTTAGTCTTAAAACTGCATTCAGTTGTATATAGGTTGAAAAGGATTTGCAAATTGTATTCGGTTTTTATTTCGATATTACACAATATCCCAGCATCATATGAAATGGGGTTTGTTTTATAAGGTCTACTATTGCTTTAAATGTGGGACAGTTTTATAGGGCTGGAGTTAATCGACATCAATTTGAAGGTGAGGAATCACTCAAGCAAAGTCGAGGATCCAGTTTAAAGGGTATATTCACAAGCTGTCAAGTGGTGTTTCTGCATTTAACAAAAAGAAAAAATATAAACATAATTGATTAATTGAATATCTTTAAACAACAATATAATGCTCAATAATTTTATATAAGTCATCAGAATCTTTAGAGGTTCGAAGTTTGCTTTTAACACAAAATTCACCTAATTAAACAATTAAAATTAGCTAAAATATAGTCCATGAATTAAATAACATCACATAACACTCACTTTAGATGCACTTGACAGCCAGGGTGAAACACATCATGTCAGCAGCAGAGCAAACTGAACAAAGAGCTCAGGAGGCTTTTGTTAACTCCTGATCAGGACACAGTGGATCCACCTGTGGCTGATTGCTGCAGCCTGAACATGTGTGTCTGCTGATCCTCAGTGGAGGAATGAAGGATTTTAACAATTATATTACAAAGATTTTTCACATTTTTAGAGCAGTCCACAATCATTTTCAACAGTGTGATTCATTTAATTATTTTAGATTAGTGCACTGTTTTCAAATCAGTGAGTAATCATGCTTAATAATGGGATCTCAGAATCAGACAACATAAATAAGACTATTGATCTTTCCTATTTTCAACAGCCATACATGGCAGATAATGTAAAGCAAAACAACTCATAGGAAGGCATTGATTTTATATGTAGTGAAAAGTTGTGACCTAATAGCATCATTTCTTCATTTTCTCCAACAGACGAACGTTCTTGGAATTTCAAAAACTGAAGAGCTTCATCGAAAACAGCAACAGGAGTTCCGATCAAACAAGAAACTTCATCAGTATTGTTGAAAGATATTGTGATAACGCAGCTGTTCGTACATGGCTATCAGACAACTATAACACATCGGTCTTCCTAAATCTTGTAGACATGTTTTACTTTCTCAAACAGGAGATTGATAATGGACGCGAGAGGATAGACCGTGATAACATCGACATCATTTTTGTGGCACATGGTTCTATTGAAGATCCGCTAATGCCAGCCAGTGATCTCCTCCTGCTGTCCACCATCGAAGATGTGATCCTGTATTCACCCTGGAACTGTGCCATTGATGAAAAAGTGGCGTACGGCATTGCTGCAGGAAGTTTACGCCCAGATCACCGGCCTTTTGCTGTATAGGAGGTAGTAGCTGTCGAATTCCTGACAGAAGCCACTGGCCCACCAAACTGCCATCTAACTGGAACTCAATGAGGAATGCTGGAGGAGGGAGGGTCCCTAACATCTCCATTAGACCTCTGGGAGAGCAAGACGCTGGATGGACCGAGTTCGTGTATCTGCAAGACAGATTTGGTCGGCCTGGGAGGAACCGAGTCGTCATTCCGTTCATTCTCCCCGCAAGCCTCAGTCATTTTAGAGTTCCTTTCTATGTGGTCACTCTGGCCCTGTCCCTGGTGCTCTTTATCTTTCCATTCAGAGCCACGCTCCACCTCGCTGCCTGTCTCAGCACATCCTCAGAATCAACACTGTCTGGACAGGGGGAGAACCTGAAACGGCAATATGCATGCACTATCAACTTTACCAAAATGACCTCGACAGACAACGCCATTCGTGCAAATCCTGGGCTGTACAGAGCCTTGAGGGCTGTGTTCAATCGGTAGATCATTTAAAGGTGCAGTGTGTAGAAATTGGCATTTTAGCGACATCTAGTGTTCAGATTTTGGATTGAGCCCGTCCATTACTAAAACATCAGATCATTAAGCGACGAGAGCCGGGGAAGACCAAAAAGAATCGGGAACAGGGCATCATTTAAAACAGTTACGAGATGAGGGTTTTTTCCATTCGTATTTGTAATTATCTCTTGTAATACCTGCTCTCTCTTTTCTTCTTCTTTGCATGCCATCCAGGTAGATTCCAGGACCTGCAGCCACACTCGCGTTTCACGTTTTGCTCTTTTTGTCCCCAAAACCCACCAGTAGACAACATGGTGGATCATTATGTCAGCCTCCACAAAGGGGAGACCCGCGGTACATAAATATAAAAAGCTTTTTATAACTTGATAAAAAGAAAACTAAAGTTTAATGGGGATGATTGTACACCTACTTCGACGGACTTTACATACAAATAGAAACATTATATCCTATATTCACCGTTTCTGTTCGGCACAGTGCTGCCAACTTCTACACACTACACCTTTAAGAAGCAACTCTTGTGACCCACAGAGAACATCAAACCAGAAATGTATTGACCCACAATTATCAATTAGTATTGAAAGTATTGAAACTGCTTCTAAGTTGAACGGTCATGTTCTGGTACCATTGTAGCTTTGCTTTTTAGCTTTTTTAGCTTTTTACTCCTGGTGATTATCTTGAGCTTGAAAAATCATGAAAGTTGCGCTTTTTCTTCAAAGTTATCACAAAGGAACAAAGGTGTTAGCTTCAGAATTTTTGTGTTCTTACAGACCTTATTGTCATCAATGATCCTAGAACAGAGGAGAAAATCCCACAGGCTTTCAGTTGAGAGAGTCACAGCATATGCTAACTTATGCGTTGACCAATAAAATAAGTAATCCCTGCACCACTCTGTAGCAATTCCATGTGAACTCATAGCCATGTCAATCATGGCCCTAATTTCCAAAATAAAAATGGGTGTGCTACAAAGTCTTAGAATCAAAAGAAACAGTTTCACAAGCAGTCTGTAAAAGAGCTCAGAGTGGGGCAGCATGCTCTGAGTTATAAACACAAAAGAAGAAGGCTGATTACACAACGCATCGTACGGTTAACGTCACGAAAGATCACAGTGATAAGGACAAAATGGTTCAATGTCTGTAATCAGATCCATCTTGCCAAGCTTCAACCTACAACCGCTGTGAAAAAAAAAATGGACAGCCCAATCAGAATCCTTTTGGGCAGGAAAAGGAACGAGCTATGAATCGTGACTGCACGTACAGAGGATTAGCATAGATGCTAACCAACTGCACTAGCAGTTTATCAGATTGTGACCAGATTTCTTATTAAATGAAAAAAACAAAATATCAACACAACAAACTTCTCTATATTCTTCTTCGCCTACACTCACTAACATTTTTGGCAAGAGCTTGTTTTACGAAGTGGCTCATGTTTGTAGGCGCAGTACTTCCCGCCGATGACATTATCTGATTATAATGTTGACTGACGGAATGATTGTCCAATCACCTGCCAGATATACTTCTGAAAGTTTCTGTCCTCTTTAAAACACTTTCTATGAACTCTCTCACAGATGGACTAGTCAAATAAATCAAATTCTAGTGTGCCAGGTTACATAATTTGAGCTCTGAGTATAAAGAAATACTTGTAGGCATAGCATAGCAAAAAAATAATTTCCCTCTAGGTGGACCAGGCTGAAAACATTTTGTTAGGCTGTAAAAAATGTTCGTTCTCTACACACAATAATAACACCTCCTGGGTTCCTGCAGCCAGCCTCGAGTGGACACTTGAGGAACTACATCTTTCCCATAGGCCTCCTTTTTCAGCCTCTGATGTTGCTGCTTATGATTAACACGACGAAGGGACATGTCAGCAATGACAGACAAAATCACTTGGCTGCATTTTTGTATATTTCTGTGGTAGAAATAAAGTCACGCCTAGCTGGGTTAGGTCCCAAATTTACAGCACCATCTACTTTTACACAACAATGCTATGTTCACACTAGAATAGGAATCATTAATAAAATGTAGATGTTCTGGGACACTGTGGTTTATAGCTTGTTTTTCATCCTATGTTTTCTATGTTCTGACCTTAAGGTTGTTCTTTGAGCTGCAACTTGGTTATACATTAACCATGAGTTCATTTACACATGTAGGTTATACTTTATCTTGTTATCTTGCGTTCCCGTGTGTGTGTTATATGATCATGTTCAGAAGTACAAAGTTGATCATCTTCGTAATCACAGGTTGTTCTGGTTTCAGGAGGACTTACTTGTGTGTTATATATTTTGCTGTTTGACACTGAATAAATATAATAAACGAGAGAGGATTCAATTATACAGAGTTGTACGTGAGTGTTCTGTTCTTTCTCCCTCTATAGAGAATCAATCTAGGACCGAGTAAACACAGGAGCAGTCTAGGACCAAAATAGATATCTAAAGCAATTAAAAAAGCACAAACATGAGTAAAAATGTTTTTAGAACTTTAATGTTTTGTTTTTTATGTTACCAAAAGTTTTGTGGGAAAAAAAAAGTATTACTTTCAATATGCACAATTCTAAGATGAATACCCATCATTACTCACAAAGTACATTTTTTTTAAATTCAAACTTAGGCCTAAACTTGCAGTGCAGCTGGATCCAATTGATTTAATTTCTTTAGATCCATCTTGCCAAGCTCTGATCTACACCAACTTTAAGCAGCCCAAAACGGCACAGACCAATCCCCGTCCTTTAAAGCAGGAGGAGGCGGGAGCTACGAGTGAGACAACAGCAAGAAGTGACTGCACTGACAGAGGTTAGCATAGATGCTAACAGCTTTAATAGGTTTTGTTTTAGATCATTACCAAATTTCTTAAATAAATAAAAAACAAATACGAACACAACAAACTTTTCCACAGTAAGGATATTGTCCTTCCACTTTTGACTTTTACAAAGTTTAACTTATGAAGTCACTCCTGTTCTGTCCATGACACCCTGTCTGTAGTGCCCGCCTACTACATTATCTGATTGGCCTGATATGAATGTGATTGACAGAATGATTGTCAAATCACCTGCCAGATATGCTTTCGAAAGGCTCTGCCCATTCCCAAACACTTTGTATTGAGATAAATTTAACTATCCATCAGGTTAACTCAGACCAGGGATGGGAAAAATGTGGCCAAGGGGCCACATGTGGTCCTACCTCTCACACAATGCAGCCCACAAGCTTATTTCGCAAATCAATAAACTGCAAATGATGAAAAAAAAAAGGAAAGTCAAAACATTTCCATCGTAAAGTTCAGTTACTGGAATACACTGTATTTAATTCTTTGATTAGTTAAGTTAATTGTGTCTTGTTTCTTGAAATATCTTGCATATGCATCACTAAATGTATTTGTAAGAATAAAAAAAAACATTTGGGAAAATGGATATTACCCTGAAAAAAGTAGTTTAGTTTTAATGGGCTTGAATTTCATTTTTAGCTTATTTAACAGTCTTCCTTATAATAATAATAATAATAATAATAATAATAATAATAATAACAACAACAACAACAATAAAATACTACTACTACCACTGATAATAATAAAAAGATTATAATAATATTAATAATAATATTTTAATTTTTAGAAACTTCAAAACAGAAGTTTACAAAGTGCTTAACAGGGAAAAAAGACACAAACCCATAAAATGAAATAGAAAAAAGGGAGTAAAATAAAACATGGAAAGATGGTAACAACTGGAAAGAGAAAGATGAGAAACCAGTTAAGGGAACAAACACAGAAGAGATTAAAAGTTAATTACTAAATAACTATTAAATATATAAATAAACAGATTAATTCAGATAAAACAAATAACTTTAAAAAAGTGATTAAAAATGGTTATGAGCAAATAAATCATCATTTAAAAGCAATTCTGAATATTAGTAAAGACATTTTAGAAAAGCTTTATTTGTTCTTTTTGCTTAAATACATTTAGTAAATTGAATGATGAGTATCTTTGCAGTTTGGCCCTCCAGCTGTTTGGACGATATTAACGTGGCCCTTCAGGAAACAGTGAAATTAAAAGATCAATTTGTCTTTTTTTCTACCATAGATAGAAGTCACCACAAACGAATTTCAATTAAATGTATAAAAGCTGAAGATTACAGGAACTTCAGGGACAGACTCTGAGCCTCCATCCTGGGAAACTGCACCTCATGGTGGAGGCTGGAGAAAGTGAAAGTACCCTGATTTTCCTCCGTAGTTGCCAGGTCTGCTTATTAAAAGCGACTTTGGGCTTCTTTTTTGAAAAGTTTCTTGTAAATATTGGCAGTTGCAGGTTATGGTTTTTTGGGCTTGTTCAAAAAGTGCAGTTGCTCATTTGGGCTTGTTGTGCCCCCCTAATCCGTGAGGGATCTGATGCTCACTCTACTACCAACATTAACACATTTCAGAAGTTACACAAACTATTTTGTCTCACTCCAAACAGAAATGTAAAATTACTGCAAAAGAGAAAGGGGGGATGTTTCCACCAAAAAGAAATCCTTATAGCCAGAATTATTAATTTTTTCTCGTGTAGCTATTACTGTTTTCAATGTAATATAGCTGTAGAGGATCAAAATAAAACTTTCATTAAAGCCTGACTATGTCTGTGTGGTTACAAAAATCAAGGTTAGACAGACTGTTTAGTGATAACAGAGTTATACAGAACAGTACCCCCCTTCACTTCTTAATAAAGAAAAGGATGCTCCACCTCCAAACAAAAGGATGTTGTTGAAAAGGTAAATTTAGAGCCAGATAAGATGAAATGTCACTGTGAATCTGAAATGTAATGCAGATGAAAATCAAAACACGCTTTACGTTCTCATTAAAAAAAGAGTTAAGCATCGAAATAGGAGATCGCTTGGTTTGGGCTTGTATTTTTCGACCTGGTTGCTTATCTCTGTAGAAAACCTGGCAACACAGGTTTCCTCTGCAGTCGCGTATTTACAGGAAGTCACTTGGTATGAAGAGAGATATGAAGAGCCCTGATAAACAAGTAGGAACTCTCTGCCAGAGACCTGAACTTTCTTTGTCTCTGACTGATTTCTGAGCTCAGCAGAGAGTCTGGAGCAGATTCTACCTCAACTTAACTCCAAAACAACTTTCACTGACTGGTAAGAAACTTTATTTCATCATTTCTAATGCAGCAAATCTCTGAGAAAACATGTTTTTATTGTTGTTGTTTTTTTATTATGATAGAAGTACATGATGTACTGGTTCACTCTAGTGAACACACCTAGGAAGTAAAAGGACTGAGAGACAGTAACATGATAACTGAAGAGTATGAGGAAATCCTCTCTGCTATTATAAACCTGCTGAAGAAATTCAGCTGTTGTTGCATTTTGAAAGTGTTTTTTAGCAGCCTGCAAATGAATTTAGTGACATTTGACCTACTTTGTGATGTTAAAACAGCTCATATCAACACTCTGATGTCCAAACATGACAAAAAAGACTTTATGTAGCTTTAAAAAAAAATGTAACAAGGAAAAATGATAAGGAGCTGTTCTTGAATTTTCTTTGTCTTTTTTTTTTTTGCTGTGGAAACTATGGACTCCTAACACATTGTGTCCACTGATGTTTTGTTTTACTTCATGGATGTGGCTGAATAGTTCTGTTGTGCTCTCTCCAGCTTTTTAAAAGCTCAGTCCCTGCAGCAGCTTATGCATGGACTTTATCTTGAACTTGTATTTGTCTGGGGGGTCACGGTGGCTCTACAGGTAGTGCAAGTGCCTCACTGTAAGAAGGTGGAGCAAAGCATCTGTCTGCTGCTTATCCGCGAACAGATACGAGTCGCAGAGTCACACCAGCAGTGGCACGACATCATACACTGAGACGCAGAAACCTTTATGACAGTAGAACAGCAGGTAGTGCATGTATCTCACAGCAAGAAGGTTGCTGGTTCAATCCCTGTGTCGGTCTTGGCCTTTCTTTGTGAAGTTTGCATGTTCTCCCTGATAAGGAGATAGTATGGCTGTATGTAGCCCTGAGATTGTCTGGATTGATGTTTTTCCTCTCCTGCAAGACAACATAGATATTTATGTAAATCCAGCAGGTGTGTATGTCCACAGCCAGCGGTGGAAGATTTTTTCTTCCTGTCTGTACCTCTTAAGGTTAAATCTGTTTGTCTCCTCTCCAGTGTAACTCCTCTTGTTGGCTATGAATGTGTTCATTCTGCAGGTTTATCAGTTATTCAGTTAATCAGGTCACTTGTGAGGAGATTTGTTTTGGTTATTTCTAAACTTTCAACAGAGACTTATTATTGGGATGATGTTTACGGAGAAACAGAGCTGTGTTAAGGTGCGTTCACACCGAATGTGACTTTGCGACCAAGATCGTGTCACAAAACCAAGTCCTGTCGCCTGTCCATAGCTCATTTTGTCACCGTCGCCGTTGCTCAGTGACGTCACGCCCGCTCGAGTTTCACCCCGTAATCATATCATATATCATATAATAGGACATATTAGCTGACATTATTCCAACTGTATCCTTTTCACTCACCTACTAACCACAAAACACTGCAGCTGGCCCTGCAGCAGCATCTTCTGTGAGTTCTCTGCGGTCCGTCTAGGTGGAACTAATGTACTCGCTAACTAATGTTCCCACAGGGACATAGATTGTCACTCTGTGAACCGGAAAGAAACAGTCTGTCAGGGCTGTCAATCATGCACTCACACAACGCTGATTGGCTCCCACGACGTGACATCGCCTGAGAAGTTCAAATATTTCAACTTTGGCTACGTAGCACGGCGACCTGCTCCGCGTCCAAAGCGACCCCAGAGCTTCCATCTGCAGCAACAGGGGCGCCGCCCCCATGTCTCCAAAGATGCGACCAAGTCGCCCAGAACGCGTCCGTCGCATCACGTGAGATCTGGTCGCGCGTGGTCATGGCTGATCGTGGCTGTACATTGATTCTGCATGGAGAGTGGTCGCGGAGGTCGCCAAAGTCGCGTTTGGTGTGAACGCACCTTTAGCCTGAAGATGCCACAACATACAAAACAAATCTTTGTGGTCCCTAAAGACTCTCTTCATCCTGATCCACCATTTGCATGATTTTCCAGCAGTGCCAGTGTATCTATTGCGCAGCATTATGCACAAGCGTCATTGCAATATTTAAATGCTTACTCAGCAAGTAGACTGTTTGTTGCGCACCTTGTCACAACTAATGATCAATCAGCGCTATCCACTGCTCTACATCATTTGAAGGTGCAAGTATGAGATATGAATATTGCATACAGTAGTAAGTCTAATGGCTCATAAAAGGAACACATCTATAACACTGCAGACTTGGGTGTTAATGATTACGCAGGTCTATTATTCTGATATATGATGACATTAAATGTATGACATAAATTGGCCTTCAAGTCACCACCTCACCATCTGCACCGCCAGTTTCCTCATTTCCTAAATGTATGTGTGCCAGCATCAATGTTGACGTACCACTGTGCACATTCTCCCACCAAGTTTGTTTTTTTTTTTAATATAAATCAACAACCTTTGTATGGGAAGTGGCGTACGTCACTTTGTAGCTCTGTTTTGTGCGTAAGCAAGCTTTATAAATGAGGCCCCAGATCTTTATTGGGGGATATAAACTGTCTGGTCTTCTGATCCTTTCTCTGACTTTCCTCTTCCAGATTATTTCTGTTTGGAAGATAAACCACACAAGAACCACCACCATGGCCACTGCAGACCTGCTGGTGGAGCAAATGTTCTCCTGGATGGAGCAGAGGGAGGAGTGTGCGAACAAACTCAAGAAGTTAGCCCGAGAGCTGGAGACACTCAGGGAGAAATCCAATGGATGGCAAGCTGTAGGCAGCTCAGTGACAGTGGTTGGTTCTGCGTGTCTCATTGGAGCTGGTTTAGCTACTCTGTTTACTGGTGGAGCAGCTGCCCCGCTGTTAGGTTTAGCAGGTGGAGTGTATACAGGTGTAGGTGTTAGCATATCTTTGATTACCAAACTCACTGAGCACCTCATGGAAAGTGATACTATGAAAGACGCAAAGAAGGTAGAAAATAAAGGCCATGAAATAACAAACAGAATCCAGAGGCTGTTTAAGCAACTGAAGGAAGAGTGTGAGCAGGCCGGCTCCTTCGCTGACCCCGATGATCTGGACCAACATGTCATGACTGAAATTGTTGGAGCCATCGCCAAACGAAGTGGACTGAATCCTCGTTTCATCAAGCACACCTTCCGACGACATTTTGCTTGTGGTGGACCAGGAGCCATGGATGTCCACATGACCCTTATCCAACCTGCACTATTGGTTGGACTTGCTGGTCTTTTAACATTTTTTAGCCTGAAGGCAAGTGGGAAGGGATCTAAAATCTTATTTGCCAAAGGAGCTGACCACCTGATCAAAACAGTCTCCAAAACTGCTGTTAAAACAGTCCTTAAAGGAGGTGCCATGGTAAGATCCACTCACTTCATAAATCACTTTATTACATGTCACAAAGTATGGCTTTTTTAATTGTTTATGTTTAAAATAAATCATGTGTCAATTCTTTTTTCTGAACAGGCTGTAGGTGGAGCTATTGGAATGGCATTTGCACTTCCTGAGGCAATCGACCACTGGAAAGATCTGATCGAGAAGAATAATGTGACTGAAGCCAGCAAATCCCTGAAAGATACTGCTGATGCCCTTCGAAAGCTCAACCGCACACTGAGAGCTCAGCTGGATAAGATCAAGTATGTTCTTTGTGGTCCTTCTGCATTCATACACAAGGTCAAGTCTGGCCTTGTTCTAGCCCACAATGACCTAGATAATAACTTTTTAATAGACATTTATTTATTTATTTCCCTTCCAAAAATGTCATGAAAATTCCAAACAGGCACAAACATTACAGTAATGCCTCAGAGGGGAATAAAGTCACATTCTGAAAAAATGTTAATATTTAAAGAGAAAAGTCCTGATTCTGAGAAAAAACATTGGACTCCTGAAGTTAAAGTAGCTTAAGTAGTGTAAAATCTGAAACTGAATTCTGAATTATAAAGTCAAATTTCTAAAATTGAAGTGAGATTTCTGAGGAAAAAATGTCAGAAATCTGTTGAAAAAAATGAAACTAGTTTCGAAAGAGTTTCTTTCAAAAATGATATAAAATGAAAATCTTAGTCTAAAAATAGATGACATCTGTCCCCTTTCTTCCTTCCAGGCCTCTACCAGATATTTGTGGTTGCTTTTAGTTTCTTTGTGATAAATTAACTGTTTCATACCTTCTTTCATGTCTGACTACCTTCATTTGCCACTCTGAGACACTTTGACACATGTCCTTTTTCTCTGTTTCACCCCACAGACAAATGTTGGAGGAGTTAGATCAGCTGAAGTGCTGCATTGAAAACAGCAACAGGAGCTCTGAGCAGAAGAAGAACTTCATCGAGATTGTTAAGAAATACTGTCATGATCAGGCCATCTTGAACTGGCTGAGAGAAAATTATGATACTGAGATCTTCTTCAAACTTGTGGACATCTTCTACCTTCTGAAACAAGAGCTGGATAAGAAGAAAAAGAAGACAGACCGAGAGGACATCGACATCATCTTTGTGGCACATGGAGAAATCAAAGAGCCCTTGATCCCAGCCAGAACTCTGCTCCCTCTGTCCACGATCGAAGACGTGATCCTGTACTCTCCCTGGAACTGTGCCATTGATTCCAAAGCAGCGTATGGTATTGCTACAGGGGGCCTGCAAACCCAGGACAGGGTCTTCTGCTGTAGAGAAGACTGTCGCTGTGCAAATCATTACAGACATTGGCCCAACACTCTGCCGCCAAACTGGAACTCAATGAGGAACGCTGGAGGCTCTATGATCGCAAACATCCTTGTCAGCCCCCTGAAGCAACCACAAGATCTTGCATGGAATGGGTTTTTGTGGCTCGAGGGTCAATTTGGTGAGCCTGGGAGAAACCGAGTGGTCATTCCATACATTATCCCAGGATATTTTGGTTTTGGGATGACAATCCCATTCTATGTTGTCACTCTGGCCTTGTCCCTGGTGCTCTTCATCTTCCCATTCACAGCTAGGGTCCACCTCGCTGCCTGTCTGAGTAGATCTTCGGAAATGACTCTGACTGAGCAGTCCTGGTATCTGGAACAACAGTACTCATGCACAATCGACTTGTCAAAAATGACAGCCAGAGACGAAGCCCTTATACGGTACCCTGCACTGTACAGAGCCCTGAGGGCTGAGTTTGATCTATAGATGATTTTAGAGTAAAACTACAGTGGTCCTGAGAGCTTAACAGACGAGCTATGGGCTGCACCAGCTGTGTGTAAGTTCAGACCTAGCATAGATAAAGCATGAGTCCTCACTTACGATGATGTTTACATTAATTTGCAAACATTTGAGGTGTTACACCACCTAGGGTAGCATCAATGCCGGCTTCAGTCATAACTTAAATCCTACAGCCACCTCCTAGTAGGTGTAAAGTCCTCCCTAAAATAAAGCTGATAGCTAAAAAACTGATTGCAAAGCTGGGATAACATGGTGATTGAGGTGGAAACGCACCTTTAAGAATCTGTCTGCTGTTAGCAGTGTGTTCTCTGTAGTAGATAACACTGTATTACATCAGTGGAGATAATTGCTAACCTTGCACTGCAGGCTGGACCTGCCTGATTCATTGTCTGTAATTGGGCAGGTCCAGCTGCACAAGCTCCACTATACAAATACTGTGACCCGTCCAAAGCGGGACGGCCCAGACGAGCGAGACAACAGCAGGAAGTAACTGCACATACAGGGATTAGCATAGATGCTAACAGCTGCAGAAGCAGTTTTTTAACAAATACTAAAACTACAAACTTCTCTCAAGTAAGGATATCATTTTTCTCCTCTTCCGACATGTTTTGACGAGAGGCTGTTTTACGAAGTTGCTCACACTCTGAAGTTCAGTGGTGCCCGCCTTTGTCATTGTCTGACTGGTCCGTAATAAATGTTGATTGATGGAACAACTGTCCAATCACCTGCCGGATATGCTCTTTCTCAGATGGAGTAGAGAAATGTACTGAACAGTCCATCTGGTGTGTCAGGTTAGATCTTTTTTTTTTTTAGATATATTCAGCTTTGATTTTTCTCATGTTTGCGATTTCACTGCGTGTTGTCACTGTTATTGTACTACTCTGTCTTTGGACAAAGGCCGGAAGCTTTCGTGAACTCTATCATCCTTTGACATAATTTACACACATTTTTGTCGTTATACACCGACCAGTCTCACATTATGACCACTGACCACTGTGAAGTGAACAACACTGATTGTCTCTTTCTCATGGCTCCTGTTAGTGGGTGGGACAGACGACATCTATACCTTTAAGGTCAGACGTCAAACATTATTCATTGATAAAACTGTTAGTTAGGGCTGGATCAGGCCTGGACCAGCTCATAGTTAAGCTTCAATAGGCTTAGACTGCCAGGGGATTTAGCACACTGAGATCCTCCCTCTCCGTCTCCCTAAAAGTCTCCCTCCATCCTCTGTATTTTTATCTTTTTGCCCGTCTTTGTTCGCTCTTGTCCTCGTCTCTGGTTCTTGTCTTGTAGGCAGCGGTGTGGACCTACAAAGCTTTAATAACTACAGTTATAAATATTTGGCCTTTCCTTTAGTCTTATTCCATTATCATTGCATATATATATTATGATGTTAACTTCAGAGGGATCAACAAAGTTAAATACACGGTAGTTCCTTCAAACAGCACACATATATTATTAGTATGACCTTAACAATCATGGATGACCTGCTGCTGTAGACCTGCTCGACTCCAAGTGCTTGATCCTACACCAACCATCAACAGAAATGACATAATTTAACAAAAATTCATATTTTTAGACCAGTTAAACCCGATTTAATGGCAGTTCATCTAGATGCTGCTATATTAATCAACATCATTCCTCTCCAGTTTATGATCATTATAGATGTTAGTGTTTATATTAGACTGACCTCTCTGTCTATTTTGTGGTTTTTCTTCAGTTTGTTGTTATGTTTGGTTCTTCATCGGTACTTCACCGGACCTACAAAATTTGAACTCCCTGCCCCTCTTCAAATCCAGACTCCAAACTCAGCTGTTCAGGACTGCATACTCCATTTAACCTGTCATTTTCATCCCCTTACCTATCATTGTTGTGTTTTTCTTATTTTATTGTTCCATTATTGATTTTACTGTTGTTGTTTTATTCTTGTACAGTGTCCTTGAGTGTCATGAAAGGCGCTTTTAAATAAAATGTATTATTATTATTATTATTATTATTATTATTATTCAGGGCCTCTGTATCTTTATAAAGAGAGAGTGTTCAGTCCCTGGTAAATTATAAATGTGAGACTTTTAGTTGAGTGATCCTGTGAGCTGAAATAGAGAAACATCTTGTATCTCTCAGATGATGTTTTTGTTTTATGTGCAGAATATTAATCACTTCCTTTTTCGAGCCACTTTACCTCACAAAACAATATAAACAAAAGCTTATCTGTAAGCCTGTGGTTGTATTTAATGATGCTTTGTGTACTTTTGGTTGGTTTGATTCTGACCTGCCTGTTTCTTTGAGCTTCATCAGGTTCTGTACAAACATGGATGATGATGACTTGTTCTGTGGCTGCACCGAGGATGAAGATCCAAGCACAGCTTCCTCACTCTGTGGGACAGTTAAGTCCACCCACAGTCTTGAACAGCTCTCTATTGATTAACTATGGAACAAATCTGTCATATATACTGTTGTTACCAATTTAAGATCAATAAAGCTTCATTTATAATCCAGCTGGGCTTCCTGCTTCATATCCTCACAGGCTGCTCTCCACTCAAATCAAGAAAACAGGAGCATTTATACAAACAGTTTATCAAGTATAACTCCAGCCAGCAACATTTATCACTCTGATAATTACTGAAATATAAATGATTAATTTATCATCATCATGTGTCCTCATATCAGAGCAGATTCTGACAAACACTCACACAAACAGAGACACAAATACAGAGACACACTTTATCCCTGAGTGTCATTGACTGTTTAAACAGCAGGTGGCAGCAGAGGTTCATCATTCAGACCCCCCCACCACTGAAGAGGAGCAGATCCCAGCTGACACTGGGCAAACAGCCAATCACAGGGCTGTCATAAAGCAACAGACAACCATTCACACACACTAACATCTGTATTTGCCAATTTGTGTTCATTGTGTCGCTGATGTTTAAGGAAAAAAAAAAACTCCATATCCTCAATGCTCTAAAGGATTTTTTATTTTTTCTATCTTATTAGATTTCTTTATTTATATATTCCTTTAATAATTCATGCATATATTTATTGAAATAACATTATTATTAGCAGTCCTGGTCATGTCAGGGATCAACCAAATAAAACTTTGTGCATTTTACTGTTTTGTGTCTATTCACCCTTGAAAAGGTCACACTTAGACAATTAATTCCAAAAAATTAGTAATAAAATAATCATAATTTTTATTTGTCCCTATTTGACTGCATTTAATATTTTCATTGTTTTTATTTATCCTCTTCAGTTCTGTTCAAAGTTGAAAAAGAAAATACTGAATATATTTTCAGAGGGTTATGTCTCTGTATGCCAGTGTACGTATTTAAAAAAAATAAATAAATAGCCACACAAAAAAGACAACTTATTTTCGATACAGCAAGTATGAATTGACACAGACTGAAACATGTTTGTGATTATCAACAAAATCAGCTGAAGTGCATTAAAGTTTGGCTGTTAAGTCCAAAATTAGACACTTCATAGAAGCACATAAAAATGACTGCATCCTAAGATTTCACAGCTTTCACTACATAAAATATTTTCAACCATTTTAATGTTGTTTTCTGTAAATTGTATTCAGTATAAATAATCCCTTTAATCTTGAATTTAGCCCTTTATATGACGAGGTGCACCTATAATGTAACTGGTATTTTGATCAAACAGGCAAAAAGATTTTATTTTTTATGAACACAGTTTGTAACCTTTCAGTTAAAATCATTAATATAAATTCTGCTGCAGTCACACTTAATCCAAACATTCAAAAAGTATTATTTGGAGTTGATTGTACCGTACATTTATGTTTTTATATCTGTTTTATTTGATCTATTTTTAATTTCTGGTTGTAATCACTGTGCAGCACTTTGGTAAAATTTATTATTTTCTGAAGATTACAGAAACTTCAGGGACCGACAGCTCTGAGCCTCCATCCTGGGAAACTGCACCTCATGTTTGTGGCTGAAGAAAGTGAAAGTATCCTGAGTTTCTTCTGCAGCTGCCTCTTTCTGGGAAGTCATCTAGTTTTATGAGATATAAGCAGTCCTGATAACAAACTTGAACAGATGAAAGGAATGAAAGTGGTCCACTGTAAACAGCTGAAGTATTTTATGAATATACTTCATTAGAATGATTAAAATGTCAGCATATGAGTGTTATTAATGAAGATGTTGAAAAATGATGATGGAAACATGGAAGATAAGAAGAAATGATCTTCAACTACTTTCGTTTTAGCCTGAAATTGAATGTTAGTAAAGACATTTTCAGAAAAGTTTTGTTATGTTTTGTTAATTAGTTTAAGATGTAAATTGAATGATGAGTATCTTGCTGTTTGCAGTGTGGCCTTCCAGCTGTGTGGACGATATTAATGTGGCCCTTCAGGTGGCTGAAGTTGCCCATCCCAAAAGAGGACACTTTGGAAAAAGTTCAATTTAAAGATCAATTTGTCTTTTTTTCTACCATAGACAGAACTCACCACAAACAAACTTCAAACCATGTCATTTGAATGTATAAAAGCTGAAGATTACAGGAACTTCAGGGACAGACTCTGAGCCTCCATCCTGGGAAACTGCACCTCATGGTGGTGCCTGGAGAAAGTAAAAGTATCCCGAGTTTCTTCTGCAGCTGCCCATTTACAAGAAGTCACTTGGTATTATGAAAGTAAAAGCTCCTGATAACAAACAATAACTCTCTGCAGCAGTCAGACAAATGAATCTCTGCCAGAGCCTGAACTTTCTTTTTCTCTGACTGTTATCTGAGCTCAGCAGAAATTTTGGCAGCAGATTCTACCTGAACTTAACTCTAAGAAAACCTTTCACTGACTCAAAAGAAACTTTATTTCATCATTTCTAATGAAACAAACGTTTGTGAAAACATGTTTTCATTGTTGTTTTTTATTTTGATTTACTTATTTTTTCATTCTTTTTTTTGTAAAGCACTCACATATCTTCTAATTCTCATTACAGAAAGTGTTTCTTGTAAGCAGTTAACTTTCCTGGATCCATCACTATGTGTCACACCACAGTTTGATGACTCTTTCCACATGGATCCTTCACATTTTACTGCAAAAAGTCCCAATGTCTTTGTCCATGGTGCCTTTCAAGTTTTTCCATTTCATGCTCAGACATTATTTTAACACAAAACCACCAAACAAAACAGGGAGCCTACAGTAACATTGCTAATCATAAAGCAGTGAAAGACAAGAGGGTCATCAAAAATTATAGACAGATTTAGATGAAATCTGTTCCTGCAGGTTTTACAAACTCAGTCCATTTCAACCACATTCAATAAAAAGTTTTCTCTCTGTATTTTGAAAGAAAATGATAATTATTCCATGATGTAAACCTCGTGTACAACATCCATCCAGTCCTCAGTGATCGATGGGTCAAGCTTTAACCATTTCCTTGTGTAGTTTTTTTATTAGCTGCCAGGAGAATACTCAAAAGTTTCATATCGTTGATTTTCCAACTCTTATGCTTTTTAAAGTAAATATAATGATTCAAACTTAAATGTGATACAAAACAGATTCTTTCTATGTTTAAGAATCTCTTCTCAGTGTTGTCTAATAACCTGACAATTATGTATGATTGTTATTTTGGTTATGATAGAAGTTCATGATGTACTGGTTCATTCTGGTGAACACGCTCAGGAAGTAAAGGGACTGAGGGACAGTAACGTGATAACTAAAGTGTATGAGGAAATCCCCTCTGCTATTATAACCTTGCTGAAGAAATTCAACAGTTTTTTTTTTTCATTTTGAAGTAATTTTGGCAGCCCGTTGATGAATTCAATGACATTTTATCTACTTTGAGATTTTACAAACATCTCATATTAACACTCTGATGTCTAAACATAACAAAAAAAGTAATTTTTGTCATTTTTAAGAAATTTAACAAGGAAAAATAATAAGGACTCTCTTCATGGTCAGGAGTTTTTTGAGCAGTTCCTGTGTTTTATTTCAGTCAGTGTTTTTTTCTGCTATGGAAACGTTGGACTCCAAACACATTGTGTAATTCACCGGTGTTTTGGTTTACTGCATGGGTGTGGCTGAATAGCTCTGATGTGTTTTCTCCAGCTTTTTCAAAGCTCACTTGCTGCAATGTCCATCAGGGCCTTTCTGTGAGGAGTTTGAATGTTCTCCCTCTGCATGCGTGGGTTTACTTCATCAACCTTCACAGTGGAGACTTAGGAATTTAGAAACTTGACCAAGGAACATTTTTTGCTCATGAATTAAAATATTTTTGCTCAACACTATATCTGCCATTTTCATATTTTTTCCCTTCAGCCCCCATGATCCTGAGAGGTATAAGTGGTGTAGATAATGGATGTTTTCCTCTCCTGAAACAGAACATACATAATTCTCTCTGCAGCAGTCTGACAAATGAATCTCTGCCAGAGGACATCCCCTCTGCTATTATAACCTTACTGAAGAAATTTAACTTTTTTTTTTCGTTTTGAAGTGTTTTTGGCAGCCTGTTGATGAATTTAGTGACATATATATATATATATATATATATATATATATATATATATATATATATATATATACATATATATATATACAGTTATGTTCATAATAATAGCAGTGTGTTTAAAAAGGTGAGTAAACCTCAAAATTCTTCAAATAAATTTTATTTAAATGCACACAAATGCATTGTGGACACTGCACATTCTATTTCAAAGCAAGAAAATTGGAAAAAGTAACTGAATTTGATAATATTTTACAGAAAGTCAAGAAATATAATGTTCAAAAAATAGCAGTGTTGACATCTTTATTTACAAACTCAAAAATGTAATGTATAAACTAAGAATTGCTTGATGATTCAACTTTCCTGAGAATCATAAACTAATATTAAGTTGCATAACCACGGTTTCTGATAACTGCTTCACATCTGTGGTGCATGGAGCCGACCAACTTCTGGCACCAGTCAACAGGTATTGAAGCCCAGGACAATTGTACTACGTTCCACAATTGCTCTGCATTTCTTGGTTTTGCCTCATGAACAGCATTTTTTATGTCAGCCCACAAGTTTTCTATGGGATTAAGGTCCGGGGATTGTGCTGGCCACTTCATTACTTGAATTTTGCTTGTCTGGGACCATGATTTTGCTCACTTGCTGGTGTGTTTGGGGTCATTGTCTTGTTGAAACACCCATTTCAAGGGCATTTCCTCTTCAGCATACGGCAACATGATTTCTTCCAGTATTCTGATGTACTCAAACTAATCCATGATCCCTGGTATGCCGTAAATAGGACCAACACCATGGCACGAGACACATCCCCATATCATGATGCTTGCACCACCATGCTTCACTGTCTTCACTGTGTACTGTGGCTTGAATTCAGTGTTTTCAGGTCGTCTGACAAACTGTCTGTGGTCCTAAGACCCAAAAACAACAATCTTACTCTCATCAGTCCACAAAATATTGGGACATTTCTTTTTCGGCCAGTCAGTGTGTTCTTTGGCAAATTGTAACCACTTCAGCACATGTCTCTTTTTAACAATGGGACTTTGCGGGGGCTTCTTGCTGGTAGCTTGGCTTCACATAGACGTGGTCTGATTGTTACAGTACTCACAGGCAACCTTAGATCTTCTCTGATCCTCCTGGAGCTGATCACTGGCTGAGCCTTTGCCATTTGGTTATTCTCCGATCCATTTGAATAGTCGTTTTTCTTTGTCTTCCTCGCCTTTCTGGTTTTGGCTGCCACTTTAAAGCATTTGATATCATTTTAGCTGAACAGCCTATCATTTTCTGAACTTCTTTATAGGTTTTCCCCTATTTTATTAACTTCTTAATCAAAGAATGCTCTCCTTCTGAACAATGTCTTGAAAGACCCATTTTACTCTGTTTTTCAAGGACAAATGCACAGCCAGCATATGCAGCGTCAGCTGCCTTGATCCTTAAATAAGGGCCACCTGTTTAACACTTTTTTTTTTCACACAATCAGTTACCTCACTAATTGAACTCAGCACTGCTATTTTTTTGAACACGCCCTTTTCAGGTAATGATTCAGTTTCACAGAATCAGCAGCATGCACGTCAATTCTGTTGGGTCTGTTGGTTTTCTATACCTTTACTAAACCTTCTAGAAACCTACTTGCAGTGTAAAAGTTGAAATTCTGACAAAAACATCGAATTATCCTGCTCGTGATGTGGGACTGCTATTATTTTGAACACAACTGTATATATATATATATATATATATATATATATATATATATATATATATATATATATATATATATATACATGTCTGTACATGCATATGTGTATCTATAAAATGAAGAGTTTGTCTTCAGCCTGCTCTGTTGTACAGTGTCTTTATAACACTTTTTAAGATCTAATCCCCATCAGGTTGACATAATACACTAGTACACATTTGCACAATCTTATAACAAATAAAGCCCATAAAACTACAGTGACATACAGCAGAAAGCTGACAGATACACAAAACAACATGGACTCAAAATTAATTTACTAGGCACACATGCAACAATACAGAGGGTATGCTAAAGACAAGCCACGTAAAAAGACCGTCAGATTTAAAGTGCAGAGATGTAATTATGTATGAATAATTGCACTGAGGTTACATACAGAGATGTGTTTAAATATACATATTAAAGAGAGATGTTTATAATTGGTCACAGATCTGGTTTGTCCTGAGCCACACCTTCAGATGACTCTTGAAAGTTGCAACATAAAACCAAACTGAACTGGCGATGTGAAACCCAAACATCACCCAGATAAACAGTACCCTTGGTTGGCCCTCTGCCAATATCACACCATTCACAAGAAAAGAAGCTATAGCCAAAATTCAAGCAGGAAGACCTATGTATTCACTCAGTCACCTCTCATTCATGTACCCACTCTGCCTCCCTGCACAGGTGGTTCATCAGCTGATCAGGGGTGTACACTCACTTAATCACTGAGCAACCAGATTCTACCACCATCTCTCTGGCCAATCGTCCTGCTGAGGTCATATTTTTAAATCATGTCTTTGCTCCTCATGGTGTCATACTGTGAGATCTCAGCAACCCTCCTCCACCCCAGGCACCTCCACTCGTCTCATCAATGTCGAGGTCCAACTCCTCAGAATTCTGGCCCCTCACCTCATCAGCACTGCAGTCCATCCCTTTAGGGTCCCAGAAAGCTGCTCAGAAGTCTATTTCTCATCTTTTCCTGTCCTCCTCATCACCACCACTGTCTAGACCCCTAGGGGGGTTTCCTATCTCGCATTTGCCTTCAGTACGCATGAAGTCCACCAAGACATCTCGATGGAGTCCAATTGCCAAAAGATGCTAATCACAAAAGACATTTCACAGTTTCAATAATACCAGCTTATAAAATAAAGAATTGTTCACTCAAATTTGGCCTCTCCTGATTGAAATTCAGGCATCTTTTTGACACTGACCTCACCTTTGAACAAACCATCAGAAAACAGTCCAGTCATGTTTCATTCAACTCAGTACAAAAATGTAAAATATTGAGCATATATATAATAATAATCCTGTGTTTGTGGTGTATGTGCTGCTAAGTGAGCCATCTTGCCTTACTCTAAAGTGGACAGTTTAGAAGAAGTCATATGACTGACATAGAGTAAGCTCATAAAAAATGGTTTAGATAAGAGTAAATGCAAACACTGATCATAAAAAGCCTGCTTGACCCCTATTTAAACTCAGCAGATATCACACCCTTCAGCAGATATCCAAGCCTTGCATTGCCAAGACTGACACAAGACGTAAGTGACTCTCATTTTTAACTTTCCTTCTCAAACTGACAATTTTTGCTCAAGTAACTCTGTATATGCAGCCTCAGGCTTCAAAATATCCTTGATCAAGTCTTATTTTCTAAATGGTAAAAACTGAGTAATGGTATAACTGCAATTTCAAAATTCATTTTAATCATCAAATCAGACATGCAGGTCATGTCTTTGCCAACATTTGTTAGTTTGTTTGTTTGTCTGTGAGAGAAAAAAACCCCAAAAAGTTTCAACATAATTTGATGAGATTTTTGGAGAATGTGTGTCATGGCCCAATGAAGTAGTGACTAGATTGTGATGTGATCTGAATATAAATCCAGGAACTTTTTAAAAGATTTAAACATGGTGCATCACAGAAGTTTTTCACATTTTCTGACTAGATGAGGGATGTACATGACGTCACAGTCAGTTAGTGAAACGTCAAACACTGAGTGGTGAGAAGCACAGACTGACAACAGTAATCAGAGTTGAATGAACACTCAGACAATTAAATTCAACAAAAAAGTTTCAAGTTGTTTGCTTTTAGTATGTAAAAGATTCTCATAGTGTAATGTAGAAAGTGTAAATCCTCAGTTGATGTTGAAACATTTTTTTCCGTTCTTCATAAATCAAACATCAGTATCTTAAACGATGAGACACTGAGGACAACAGATCATGCTTTTATGTTTGTAGTTGACACAAAACCAGTCAAGCCTGATAACAACAGGTAGTTTAATAAAGAATTTTGAAAGTTAAGTTCTTAGATTAACACAAATTGCTGTAATAATTCAATCGATATGACTTGCATTTTCATTTTGTGAAATAAAAGCATTCGATACATTTTTGTGTGAACAAAGGTTCAATGGGTGCTAAACACAGAGATAGCCTTGATCACACTTCAGATAAACACATAATAAAAATTGGAAACAGAGTTATAATAGTCTCAACAGAGCTTCATCCTTTAACTGAGGCTTATCGATGCTTCATAATGAATAAAACTTTATGGCCCAAAAAAAAGGAATTTCCTTATCTTTTAATGTAAATCAGACCAGAATCTACTTTTTTGTCTACCTTCCCTAATAAATAAATCAAAATAACAAGGCCTCCTGAAATGACTTAAGACACAGCACTTTTCAGATAATTTAAAGTGTTTCACTGTTTATTACCACTAATACCACTGACTTAATGTTGTTCTCTGCCACTCAGACCTGTCTATGTGGAGATGAAAAGTGTTTTTGTATTGAAAAGGTTTTCTGTTAAGACGGCATTGTTTAAAGAAATGTGTTTGTCCACATGAAAACACTGTAGAATATATGCCAGGCCTGTAAGTGGCGCTGTAACACTGCTGTAGGCCTATACCAAAACCAGAGAAGACATGGCACATGCTCATCACGTCATGAGAAATGTTCTCCATGTCCTCTTGTTGCTCATTGTGGTCGTACGGAGCAGAAGATTTTGCGTGTTTAAGTCATATCAATCTCTGCAGCTTCAGCAGCACGAATGCAACTCTGTGTTGTTGTCAGGGTTTGACTTCGTGGTGTTAAAGGGAGAGGTTGAGGCTCAGACACCATTGTTTCTGAAATACCCTCATTCAATGTTCACATGGAAAAGCAAGGCTGGTGTTTTCATATTTATCCACTTTGGGACCCTTTTTCAAAAAGGTGTGTTGTTGGGCACCCAAAATCTGGTATCTGTGTGGACGAAACATGTATACAATAAAAAACTTGTGTGGATACACCTGAATTTGTCTCAGTTTGGACAGCCCTTCAATTAGCAGAACTAAACGCAAACTGTGACGGCAATTGCAGACCCTCTTTAAGAATATCAGACATGCCTTTTGGTGGAGGTTTGTGCTCACTGTGTTATGGAATATATCCGTAGTTTTACCAGTTGGACCCAAAAGCTTCAAGGAGGAGGCAAGGTAAGGAGTTGACAATGATTTTATTGTGGGGATATCCAGGAGAAGGGGAAAACCACAGTGAACAGGTTGACGGTGGTGGTGAGGGCTTCATGGAGAACACTGAAAAAGAGCAGAAGGAAAAAAGTTTAGAATCCAAAATTTAGCAGTGAGTCCAGTTCAGAGCACAGCAAAACACACAAGCTGCTCCAAAAAGGAGAACAAAGGCTTAAGGCCAGTAAGAAGATGAGTAAAACTCTCATGAAGAGAAAACTGCTCTGAACATACCATGTAGGGAGTGGAATCCACCAGCGACTGAGAAGAGTCTCGGTGAGTCCTTAAGTAGTGAGCATTGATGAGGGGTTGAAGAGGCCTGTAGGTGTGCGAGGAGGCTTCAGGGGAGGCACGCCTCCTCCACCAGCAGCAGGAGATCAGGAAGGGAGGGGGGAGGTAGAGTGAGGACAGAGGAGGAGTCCTCACTCTACCAGTCATCTACAGCAGAAAACTAAAAAGAGGAGCACCCAGAAGAGTACTGGCTAATGGGTTAATGGAGACTGATGAAGCTACTAAAACACTGACTTCAGTTTTGTGTTGTGAAAATTTAGAAGTGACTGTGGAAGTTATGGGGTTTTCCCAGCGACAGTTTTTGTAAATGAACAGAAAACAGTGAGTTTGTCTGTGAGAGTGAAGGCCAGTTCAGCAGAGGAAACAGGTAGCAATGGTGGATGTTAAATGGAGCTCAAAGTGGACAGCAGCATGGTAAAAAACATGCATCCATCCTGTGGGCTACATCACCACAATCCAGAAATGGAAGCATCGTCATTTTAACCAGAGGCAGTTTTTTCAGAATGTGAAAAAGAGAATTTGTTATGGTTGGGAAAACCAATACAAGATTTGGCCTTTTCATTTCAGCAGCTCCAGGAGAAACATGGACTACCAAAGAATGACTTTTTTAGATACCTCCAAGTCAGACACTTCGTAAGGTCACATCTAAGCAATTTTGAAAATTAAACACTGACAAACCTGACTACAAAAAAGCAAAGCAGAAAGAAATGCCTGTCTCCTTTATTTATCTATGATGCTTTGCAAGAACACAGACAGACAGTTATGGAATGTATTAAGAGAGAGTTGGAGAAAAGAACTGGGGAGGGAAATCCAAAATAAGTTATGGGACCAGGATCTTTGTTAAATATTATCCCTATTCATGTAGATGAACCTGCCTAGTTCAGTGTCATAAATAAGTAGATCCATCTTTCCAAGCCCAATCAGAGTCCTTTAGAGCAGGAAGAGGACCAAGCTATGAGCAAGATGACTAGCAGAAGTTTAGCATAGATTAGCATAGATGCTAACAGCTTCAAGTAGCAGTTTCATTTGCTCTAGACAACATTTCTTCATGAAATGAAAAAACGAATATCAACACCACAAAGCTCTCTATAATGAGGATATTTTCACTGCACTTTTTGACATGTTTTAGAGAAAGTTTGTCTGTAGAAGTGGATCAATCCTATCCTTGACACCCTGGCTGTAGATGTCTGTCTGCTTCATTATCTGATTGGCCTGATTTGAATGTGATTGACAGAACGATCGTCAAATCACCTGCATGATATGTTCTAGAAAGGCTCTGCCATTCCCAAACACTTTCTATGGGCTCTTAGTGAGATATATTCAAACTGTCCCATCTGGTGAGTCAAGTTAAATCAGAAAAAAATGCCACAAAAATATAAAGATCAAACATTTCCATCAGAAAGTTTGGTTATTGGAATTAACTTTATTTCATTCTTTGGTTAGGTGAGTTATTGATGTCTTGGCCCTTAAAGAATCTTGCATATGTATCACTAAATGTATTTGTAAGAATAGAAAAGACATTTAAGAAAAATGATTTTTACCCTGAAAAA